>JARWCS010166716.1:0-14286 GCA_034783895.1 Geukensia demissa | reverse complement strand
TGGAGGACTTTTCCAATGGGAGATACCTCATCAGAAAAGATTATTTTTTCTTGCGTAATTATTAGTGAATTATCTCCCCTGATTTTGGGAAAAAAATTTGGATTTTTTCCATTTATTCATGCTATAGACTACGGAAGGAAAAAATAATCATTAGTATTTCCTAAAATATGCTTTAGATGAGATATCAATAATTTTCACTGGAGTCTGATGGTATTCGGGGTAAAATTTTGCAAAAATATTTATGTAATATGCAAATTTTCCGTACCTTCCCTAACGTAATTGCAGGAATAGATGAGTATAAATAGCTATCCAATCCCTTTACTAGTAAGACTATGCACTATGCACAATCTTGGTGATCGAGACAAATCACCATTCCACCTTAAAAAATTTTTAAAAATGAATAGTATAAATAAAATCATGCCATCCAAGAGTATCATGGATAGATTCGAAGATTCCGTTTGCGAAGATAGCAAACCAACTTCATCTCCCGAAATGCAGAAATTCTGCAATACCCCACTGAAAAGGAAGAAGGGGCAACTTTGCAAGGGCAAACCGGGGAAGGATGGACTTTGCTGGCGGCATACCCAGCGGCAAGACGACGCCGATCAGCCGATCGGAGGGAAATTTAGGGTGACCGAGACCATGGGGGAACTTAGGAAAATCGCTAAGGAGGAAGGGGTGAGGGGATATAGTAGAAAAAATAAGCTCGACTTGGTGCGGCTCATCGAGTCGGCGACCACCCGGAAATTCAAACGTCGGGAAGTATTTACCATGAAGCAGCTCAAGGCGAGAGCAAGGCGCATGGGGATCACCAATTTCTCCCGGCTGAAGAAAGATCAGCTGGCTGAGAAGGTGAAGCAGAGCATTGAAGAAACCGCCGACCAGATCGAGATTGAGGATAAGCGGGAGGCCGTGGGAGGGATATTTGGCACGGTGGACATCAAGCCCAAGACGCAGCTGGACGTGGAGACATTCATCAGGCTGAGCTGGGGAAAAATCCGAAACACGATTTCGGAGGGGCTGGCGGAAAAGAAGGGGTTGAAAGTGGAAATACTACTCCACGTGGAGATGGTAAGGATTATCCCGGCGACCAGTGAAAATAACTATGCCAATCCAATATTCCGATCGGCCTCGAGGGTAATCCTCGAGTCGTCAGATTTGGACGAAGAGATAGCGCAGATGGAGGATAAGATCAAGGAAAGCATGGAGGCTTTCAATGCTAAGGGGAGTGGATGGACCTTTGGACACATCGAGAAGCTGGAGATTCAGTTGAATGAGTACAAGCCCCTGAAAGGAAGCTCATATATACCACTTCCTAAGAAGCTTGCTGCCAAAAAGGCAATAGTCAACGTGAAAAATGAGGATCAGCAGTGCTTCAAATGGGCGATCCTCTCAGCCCTCCATCACGAGGAGGTGGATCAGAAGAGCAGCCACCGGGTCAAGCAGTACGAAAAGTGGACGGACGAGCTCAGGTTCGACGGCATTGACTTCCCGGCCTCATTCCGGGGAATCGATAGGTTCGAAAAGCTCAATGAGGGGATTAAGGTCAACGTATACGGATTCGATATGGGGAAGGAGGGAGGGGTCTACCCTATGAGGATATCTGAAAAGGAGGATGCCGGGGCAAAGCACGTGGATCTAATGCTAGTGGCTAATGATGAGACGCGACACTACTGCTGGGTGAAGAATCTCTCTCGGCTCTTGACGGCGCAGGTAAGCGATCACGACGGGGAAGCTTACTTCTGCCGCCGATGCCTGAACCACTTCACTCGGCAAGAAAAGCTTGACCAGCACATCGAATATTGTGGTCAGAAGAAGGCAGTGAAAATCGAGATGCCGAGCGAAGGGAGCTACATTAGCTTCCAAAACCACATCCGGTCGATGAAGGTGCCATTCGTCGTATACGCAGATTTCGAGTGCTTCACGACCAAGGTCCAGCCTGAACCAGCGAAGTCTGGCGTAGACAGAATCATGAAGATGCTGGAGCACTTTCTGGAGCTTATCAAGCAGAAGGTAGAAGGGGGCGAGCCGTCCAAACCTCATACCAAGATCCTCCAGAAGCACGTACCCTCGGGATTCTGCTACCATATCAAGTGCTTCGATGAGACGGTATACGCTAAGGAGCCGGTTATCTACACCATGCAGCAGGAAGGGGAGGACGTGGGGCAGATCTTCGTGGATCGGCTCACAAAAGACATCCGGGAAATCTATCAGCAGAACGATTTCAAGAAGCCCATGACGATGACGGAGGAAGATAGGATTGCCTTTGCGGAAGCTACCAAGTGCTCCATCTGCGACCAGGAGCTTGGGGAGGATAGGGTGAGGGACCATTGCCACTTCACGGGCAGATTCAGGGGGGCTGCGCACAATGAGTGCAATCTGAACTATCAAGCGCCGAAATTCATCCCGATCATCTTCCATAATCTGGCCGGCTACGATGCCCACCTCTTCATCAAGGCGCTGGGGGCCAGGGAAGGCAAGATCGACTGCATCCCCAACACCGAGGAGCGCTACATATCATTCACCAAGAGCGTGGCGGTTGGCTCGTACAAGGATAAGAAAGGGAAAGTGAAGACGCTCTATCAGCACCTGCGCTTCATCGATAGCTTCAAGTTCATGGGGGCAAGCCTGCAGAAGCTGGTAGAATCCACGCCGGCCGATGCCTTTACCAATATGAGGCGGGAATTTGGGGCCAAACCGATGGATCCTGGGCTATTCAAGATCGGGCACTTTGAGTCGGAGAATGGGCGGAGCATTACCTTGCGCGAAGTGATCGACCGGGAAAAGCTGAAGTATATCGTGACGCATCCGGAGGACTACGAGCTGGGGAGTAGATATATCAAGGGGGAGAAGGTGGATAAGGATGCTCAGCTGACGCTCTTGCAGGATTACTTGGCCCGCACCAACGCCCTGGGTGAGTGTCCGATGCGATATTACCAGCGCCATGGCTTCGGGAGGTATTGGACGGGCGAGAAAATCGGTCTCCAGAATATTAGCCGCCGCATCCGACATACCCTATGCGCAGATCATATGATCGATATCGATATGAAGAATGCGCATCCGACTCTGCTCTCCTGGTATTGCCATGAAAATGGCATCGCGTGCACGGGACTCGACGCATATATCGCCGACCGGGAGAGGCTAATCGCAGACCTGATGGCCTACGAGGGAATCAGCCGGGACGATGCTAAAACCTACCTACTCGCCATCATCAATGGGAAGACCGTCAGACTCAAGCATGACGCACCAGCCTGGCTCCGGGACTATTATGGGGGAATGAGGCAGATCATGGAAGAAGTGATCAAGCTGAACCCTGACCTACATAAGCTTGCCTGCGAATCTAAGGAGAGGAAGGGGACGGACTACAATATCGAGGGCACGACCGTGAATTACGTCATGTGCTCCCTGGAAAATAAGGCTCTGATGGCGGCCTTCGACTACCTGACAGAGCAGGAGATCGAGGTTGGGGCGCTCGTATTCGATGGGCTGATGATCCATAAGAAAGGGGTTCCGCGCACCAGGCTGCCCGAGATTCTCCAAGGCTGCTCTCAGAGGGTGAAGGAAGTCGTCGGGGCTGATATCACCTTCACGGTCAAGGAGATGGATGAAGGGTACGACATCCCCACCGCGGCGACCGGGCAGAAGGGCTACCACTCAGACCTGCTGCTACGAAAAGGCGTCTACCCCTACGACTATATGGATAGTTTCGAGAGACTCCAGGAGACCCAGCTCCCACCCAAGGAAGTCTTCTTCAGTACGCTCACCGGTGAGCATATCAGCGAGGAAGATTACGATCACGCTCAGAGGGTCTGGGAGGCCTTCGGATGCAAGACCATGCGCGATTACCATGACCTCTATCTCGAGACCGACGTGATATTGCTCACCGACGTCTTCGAGAATTTCCGCAAAATCTGCATGGAGCACTATGGTCTTGATCCGGCGCACTATTACACAGCGCCAGGGCTAGCCTACGACGCCGCGCTCAAGGTCAGCGGAATCAAGCTCGAGCTTCTCACCGACCCCGATATGATGCTCATGGTCGAGAAGGGGATTCGCGGGGGTTTGACCATGGTGTCTCAGAGATATGCTCGGGCGAATAATCCCTACATGCAAGATTTCGATCCAAGCAAGCCGACCAACTATCTGATGTATCTGGACGCGAATAATCTTTACGGATGGGCGATGAGTCGGGCCCTACCCACCGGAGGTTTCAAGTGGATTGACCCCTCGGAAGTTCCAGACCTCAGCACGCTTGGCGAAGAGGATGAGCAGGGATATATCTTGGAAGTGGATCTCGAATATCCCAGGGAGCTCCACGATCGCCACAATGATTATCCCCTCGCACCGGAATCCATGGTGATCAATGGAGTCAGGAAGCTGGTGGCCAACCTCCACGACAAGGAGAAATACGTGGTTCACGACGTGAATCTCAAGAAGTATCTTGCCCGGGGGCTGAAGCTGAAGAAGATCCACCGAGTCCTCAAATTCACCCAGAGCCCATGGCTGAGGGCTTACGTGGAGAAGAATACGGCTTGCAGGGCGGCAGCATCCACAGACTTCGAGAAGGACTTCTTCAAGCTCATGGTCAACTCGGTATTCGGGAAGACCATGGAGAATATCCGGAATAGGGTGGACGTGCGGCTGGTCAATAGCGAGAAGATCGCCCGGAAGCTAGTGGCCAAGCCCAACTTCAAGCGTAGGACGGTCTTCAGCGAGGATCTGGCCGCCGTCCACCTGCATCGTACCAAACTGGTCTTCGATAAGCCCATTTACTTAGGATTCTCCATCCTTGATATATCAAAGACCCTGATGGCCGACTTCGTCTACGATTACCTCAAGCCTCGGTATGGCGACCGACTCAGCATCTGCTATACGGATACGGATAGCTTGATCTGCGATATTCAGACGGTAGACGTATATAAGGATATGGCGGAGAGCGTGCAGCAGTGCTTCGATACGTCCAACTATGCCCCAGACCATGCGTCCGGAATCCAGGTCGGCGTAAATAAGAAAGTGCTCGGCAAATTCAAGGATGAGTGCGCCGGCCAACCGATGACCGAGTACGTGGGTCTCCGGCCGAAAGCATATGCCTTCAAGGTCGATCGCGAGGAGTGTAAGAAGGCTAAGGGTGTGAAAAGGAGCGTGGTCGAGACCAATCTGACCTTCGCCGACTATAAGGAGTGCCTGGATACGGGCAAGGATAAGTATCGCTCGATGAATATCATCCGCAGTCGGCTCCACCAGATTCTCACCCTAGAATCCTGCAAGAAATCCCTCTCCTCAAACGACGATAAGCGGTATATCCTGCCGGATGGGATCCATACCCTGGCGCATGGTCACTACCGGATATAATAAATGAGCAGCATACGAGTGCATGGAACCCTCCTCCCCCATAAGCCTCTTTCGAACGTAGAGCTCGAGGAAGCTGCCTCTGCCCTAGGAATCCCCCACTTCAGAGGCGTATTCATGCGCGACGCCCTGCCACCCACCCCCAATCCCATCGAATGCGGCATCCTCAATCACGACGATCGCGATGGCCCCGGCACGCACTGGACTTGCTGGCATAAGCGTCGAGGGCTCAAAGTCTACTTCGATCCTTACGGCCTGCCTCCGCCCGACGAGATGGTAGGCTATCTGCGGCCGGAGATTCGATATAATACCGATGAGATCCAGCGGCGCGGCGACGTGGTCTGCGGGCACTTTTGCCTGCACGTCCTGAAGCTCTTATCAGAAGGTCGGACGCTCGAGGAGGTGATCTTCGGACTATAGATAAATGGATAAGTTTGGATCTCACTCGAGAAAGCGCATGCCCATCTGGCGGATGCTCCAGGATCTCGATATGAACGATAATCGGATCACCAGTCTGGGATTGCCGAGGGATAGCTCAGACGCGGTCACGAAGCGATGGGTCAATCTCCAGCTAAAGGATGGCGTGAAAGCCATAGATGAGCTAGAGGTGGAGCTTGGTGCGACTCAGAAATCCATCGAGGCAGAGAAGAAGCGTCTGGATCGCATCGAGAAAGATGTGGTAAAGTGCTTACCCACGGCTGGCGGTGAGATGAATGGTGATATAGATATGAGGGGGCATGCCATTCGAAATCTAACAAAAGGGACGGAAGCAGGCGAGCCAGTCACGAAAGGATGGTATGCAAAGAACTGGCAGGAGCTGGTTGCAAATATGCAGGTGAAGATAAACGCCGCGGAATCTAAATACAAAACCCTTGAAAATCAGATGTTCGTCAACCAGGAAAAGATTGATGCCCTTGAGACTTTTATCAAGCTGAAGCATCACACAACTGATAGGGTCGGTCGGCGCTCGGTGAGTGATTCGACCGATTATGAAAGAGCGATCGATGCAATCAAGAAAGTGCTCCCACGACGGGGCTAATCCTCTTTCAAGACTTTCTGGTCTCCCTTGATCGAGACCGGAAAGCCTGCTTGGATCATTGCAAGTCGGACTCCCTGATCCAGGAGTTGAATTCTTTGGGATACCCTCTCCACTTGACGTAGATTTCCTTCGTCCCTCCCCGGGTCCGCCGGCGTAAGACTTTCTCGATGCGATAGATATCCTGGTCGGTGCGCTGGAGCTCGGGCTCGTAGAAGGATCCCTTGATTTCCTCACCCTCGTAGTCTTTGAGACGATAGGTGGGCGGCTGCGTCGCTAGGGTCTGGGAGATGGTAAAGACCTCCTCCGTCCAGCGTGGAGTATATCCTTTCTCGAAGGTGCCCTTCTTCTTGGTGATTCGGACCTTATCGCCGACGTCGAATCGCCGTGGCTGCATGGGTGGGAGATCTCCGTAGAGATTCCAGAAGACCTTAGCCTCGTGCTCTTTCTGGCTGGCGGCGGTGGGGGTCATCTTGATGGATCGATGCTTGGTGGTATTATACTGGCGGACGAGATCCTCCAAGACGGGAAGGTAGGCTCGCGTGGAATTGGCCGAGAAGTATTTGAACATCTTCTCCTTCATGGTACGATTCCAGCGCTCCACCACGCTCGATTTCTCTTCATTCTCCGTGGAGTAGAGCTCGACGCCGTGCTTCCGGAGAAGATCCTTCATCTCGCGATTATAAAATTCCATGCCCTTATCGGTCCATAGCTTCTCAGGCGTGCGATCCTTGAAGACGGTCCGGAAGGCATCTCGCACCGTGGCGCCTTTCTTATCCTTGAGCGGCACCAACCAGCCGTACTTGGAGAAGACGTCGATGATGCTCAAGAGGTATTTGAAGCCTCGGTTATCGCGGGAAAAGGCGCTCATATCTACGAGATCGGCAGCCCAGGTATCATCCACCCCACCTACCACCACGCGACGCTTCTGAAATTTACGTCGGACTGGCTTATGCAGCTCTTCGGCTAGCTCATCCGACCACCGGACTTTTTTTTTCCCCCCACGCCTAGTCCAAATCGTGCTTTGGTACCGATGATGGGTTTGACGATACCACGCTCGAAGCGCTCGCGTGCAGTGGGATTGGGGATGGCATCGAGGGAGGCTAGCATCGTCTTATCGCAGATCGAATTGCGTGCGGCCGTATCCTTATGGTTGGCATAGCAAAGATCGTGGCGATAGGCGGCCTCATCGACTCGATTGATGGGCCTCGACCAAGGTTTGGGGGTGCCGTCGGCATTGAGTCGCTGGCTGAGTCTGGTCCCTGGACCGGTAAAATTATGCCCCGGCAGATGCATCTCGACGGGCAGACGATTGATCATCTTATTCATGAGTCCGGCGCCCCTCTCCGTCTTGATGAATTGCGACTTTCGCGTGCCGCACTCGGCGCAGGTCCCTACCTTCCGCCGCCGCCGTCCGTCATCGCTCGTGATCACGGCACGATTATTCGTCTCCGTCTTCTTCTTGCACTTCAAGCAATACATTCCCATTTTATATAGATAAATGGACGTTGAAGACCTTACCTACGATGAGCCCGCCGTAAGTCGTCGGCATAATCACTATCTCCTCCCGCAGCGATCCATCCGAGGTCTGATCATCGGGAAGTCAGACTGCGGCAAGACGACGCTGCTGAATAACCTCCTCTTGCGCGATGGGTGGCTCGATTACGATCGCCTCTACGTCTTCGGAAAATCGCTCCACCAGCCCATCTATCAGCTACTGCAGCGGGCTCTTGGAAAAGGATTTTCGAAAGACGATATCCGCGACCTTCTCTCCATCAAGGATCGCTATCCCCACTCTTTGGTCGACGTGGTGCAGGCGATGAAGCCACCGCCCAAGCCTGGCCGTATCGAACCCTTCTTCTTCGAGGAGGCGAGCGACGTGCCCGATCCCCGAGAGCTCGATCCCACCCGCAAAAACCTCATGGTCTTCGACGACTTGATGCTGAGCAAGCAGAGCAAGTGCGAAGACTACTACGTGCGCGGTCGCCATAATAACGTGGACTGCTTCTACCTCTGCCAAAATTACTTCAAGCTCCCGCGGCAATCGATCCGGGAGAATGCCAACTTCATCTGCCTCTTTGAGCAGGATGCCAAAAATCGCGATCATATCCGCCGGGACCATTGCGGCGATCTCACCCCGGCTCAATTCGATGCCCTATGCGATCACTGCTGGGCCAAGCCTCACGGATTCATGACCATAGATCTCACGAGCCCCAAGACGGCTGGGAAATATCGATGCAATCTAGACGATTTCTATCGAGTCTAAGATAAAGAATGGATCACTTTCAGGAATTTTTCCTTGAGAATCAACGGGACTTGGATCTGGAGAATGCTCCGCAGTCCCCACCACGATCACCCCCTGAATGCGAGCACCAGTGGGAGCGTATGCTTATTAATGGTGAAAGATATGCTCGCCGCATCGATGATCAGGATTTCGAAGGAAGGACCTATAATTCCCACTCCAACCGCCAACCTAAGCCGCCGCCCGGACCACCGTGCAGCATCAAGACCGTCCGCGGCCATCGGTGCACGCATTCCTCCGTATCGGGCAGTGATAAGTGCAAGAAGCATTTGAATCTTTTCCCCGAGGCATGCTATCGGTGCGGTGCTCAGATCGCTCGCGGTAAAGATTTGCGTCATATCCACGACGAGATTATAGCCATACCCAAATTTGCCATCCTCTGGTCGGGCGTAAAAGTGAGGATAGTGGGGGAGTACGATATTAAAACCGCGAAGAGAATCAGCCGCGAGCCCTACTGCTCTTTCGAGTGCCTCTTGGATGCGAAGTCTCCGTATGAACTTCCTCCACGCTGGCAGGCAATATTCAAACGCTAAGGGGCGATCCATCCCTTCGGGAATCCACGGTTTTTCATCCCGCTGAGGCAGGAGGCAAAAAGCATGGGAGAATGATCGATCAAACGCTATGTGGAGATCGATCCATCGCTTAGGGACGTTCATTCCAACGCTATGGGGCGATAGATCCATCGCTTAGGGGCGTTCACTCCAACGCTATGGGGCGATCGAACCATCGCTTAGGGGCGTTGGCGATGCTATAAATAAATGACGTTTATCAAGATCACCGATCCCAAGCAGCGTGAGGCGCTTGCCAGGGACTTGCAGGAGACCAAGCGTAGCATCCAAGCTAGCGATATGCAGCGTCGCCTAGATAAGATCGGACTCAGCCGCGACCTTTCCAAGATATTCAAGCCCGTGGTCGAGACGCAAAAGGATACCGCCTCCCAGATCACCAAAAAGATCGAAGATATCCCACTCGCTCTGCCCACCCCGGTGCCTGCCCTTCCCCCTCCTCTCCCTGCCGACGAGGACGATGACGACCAACTTGCCATCGAGCAAGCATTGAAAACTAACCTCGGTCCGCGAGCCGCCCACTATCTTCAGCTCAGTATGACTCCCCAGGCCGACCATACCTTTGGATTGCGCGTGGAAGACGATACCATCATGATCGGGAGTCTGCCCGTCACCTTCGATGGAGACGATATATTCGTCGATGGCGAGCGCTATAAGGGTACCCCCGGCCTATGGGAGCTTATGGTCTTGAAGCATCCCAAAGATTTCGACGTGGAGGACTTGCATACCTATGGCGATATCCTGCGAGCATCTAATGCCATGTATCAAGGCAACTCTGCGCTCTCGCAGACCCCCAAGGCCAGCAAAAGCCGTAAATGGAAGGAGATCGTCTCGTATATCTATAAGCAAGATAAGTATGGGAGTGGGGTATCGACCATCTTCCTTCCCACGTGCTTCGATCAATTGCTGGACCGTCTCGATCTTTGCGCTGCCGCCTACCAGGCTGGGAATAATGGGGTGCGCAACGAAATCGTGGCCATCCTCGACGCCATGAGGAAGTCCGGTCATATCAGCAGGGAGGAGTACGAGAAGCTGCATCGGCAGCTCCTCTAAATAAATTTACGATGCCTTTAGTAGTGAATCACGGTTATCGCCGGAAGTATGCCGTCGGCGGACGAGGCCTTTTCGATACCATCGCCAATCTAGCCGGAAGGGTGCTTACCTCCTCCGCCGCCAAGACGTTGGGTAGCAAGGCCGTGAGCGCCGCCACCAATGCAGCCCTGAAAGGCGTGGAGAAAGGTGCAAGCAAGGCGGTGGACCACGTCGTTAATCGAGTGACCCGCAAAAAGAAGCCTCAAGCACCACCCATCAAGTCCAAGAGGACCTCGCAGCAGCAGGCCCGTCTCAATAATCTCATCTCGGGCGGGGGCATCGCCACCATCCACGACTTCGTCCAGCGCTATAGATAAATATATGATGGCCGATATGCTCTCTATCACCGAAGGACTAACTTTCGATGAAAGTCTCCAGGAATATCAGGTTCACGAATACGAACCTCAAGCCGGGGCGCAGCTGAATAATGCCGGCGCAGAGATACGCATCAATATCGAGACTCAGGATCTCTTCCTCCATCCCGCCGAAAGCTATCTCTTGATCGAAGGCCGACTTCAGAAGAATGATGGCACTGCATATGCCGACGGCGATCTGGTATCGCTCATCCATAACGGTGTCATGTATCTCTTTCGTAGCATCAGCTACCGACTCTCCGGCCAGCAGATCGAGCACCTCAACGACCCCGGCATCGCCACCACCATGCTAGGAATGTTGACGTACCCCGACGATTTTTCCAAATCCCAAGGCCTCAACCAGCTATGGTTCAAAGATTCCACCACCGATGCCGAGGCAGATAACGTTGGATTCGCAGCGCGCCACGGATATATCATCACCAAGCCAGTCAATAAGGGATCCTTTTCCTTCTCCATCCCGCTCAAGCACGTTTTTGGCTTTGCCGAGGACTATGATAAGATCGTCTACGGATTCAAGCACGAGCTCTCCTTGGTGCGCGATTCGGATGCCAATGCCATCCTCCGAGCCGCCGCCGTCAACGACGTGGCCAAAGTAGTCTTGAGCAAGGTCTCGTGGTTCGTCCCCCACGTCATCCCATCCGACGAAAAGAAGCTGCGGCTCTATAAGACCATCCAGAGCAAGACCAAGATCGATTGCGGATTTCGCATGAGGCAGTGCGACTCCATAGCCGTGCCCCAGACCTCGCAATTCCACTGGCGTCTGACCGCTAAAAGTGGACGTGAGAAGCCACGATGGATCATCGTCGCCTTTCAGACTGAAAGGGGCAACGACCAGCTGCATAATGCCGCCGTCTTCGACCACTGCCGATTGCGAAATATCCACGTGACCCTCAATGCGGAGCGCTATCCCGCCGTGGACTTCAATGCCGGCTTCACCCAATGCAGGGTCGCCAGGGTCTATAAGGAGGCTGCCGAATTCCGCAAGAAATTCTATAGCATGGAAAGTCTGCTCAGCAATGGCGGCATCAATCCCTCCGACTTCATCGATCTCTATCCCCTATTCGTCATCGACGTGAGCCATCAGTCCGAGCGGCTGAAAGAGTCGACGGTGGATATCCAGATCCGAGCCGACTTCGAGCGCAACGTCCCTGCCAATACCCAAGCCTTCGCCCTGATCATCTCCGATCGAATCCTCCAATTCGAATCCGACGGCCAGAAGATGAGCGTCGTCTTCTGAGGAGGGTTAGATAAATGGATGCTTCACTTTTGCGGAAAATCGCCACCAATACCGAGCCCAAGCATGGGTTCTCCTTCATCGTCTCTGGGAACGATAGTCAGATCTTGACTCGCTTCAATCCACCCCTCCAGCTGCGCGAGGAGAAATCTTACGAGATGGCCCTCGTGAATCTGGAGACTTATTACTCCATCCCCAATATTCATGTTGGGAATAATTCCTTCCGCTACTCTCCCGACGATGGCGCCCACTGGTTTCCCATCGCACTGAGCACCGGCTCTTATGGCATCGACGATATCAATGATGAGATCCAGCGGCAACTGCGGCTCAATAAGCATAAGGCTAAGATCCTTCTCGATGCCAATCGCGCGACGCTGAGAGCGACCCTCACTTTCGCTAGAAATTATCAAGTGGATTTCGACATGCCCAATAGCATCAGTCCGGTGCTTGGATTCGAGCGCCGGACGTATGCCTACGATCGAAGCACTAATGGCTACGCGGAAGGCGAGAATATCGTCAATATCATCAGCATCAATAGCATCCTGGTGAATAGCGATATCATCCACGGAAGCTACGTCAACGGCACCCAGCAGTCCACCATCTATAGCTTCTTTCCCGCGGTCGATCCAGGCATGAAGATCATCCAGACTCCCAAGAATCTGGTCTACTTACCCGTGACCCTGAGGACCATCGATCGCATGCATACGTATCTGACCGATCAAGACGGTCGCCCTATCGATCTGCGAGGAGAGAATCTCACCATCCGCTTCCATCTGCGTGAGGTATAAATAAATGGATTATCAAGAGTACGGTCTCAACTTGACGAAAGGTCAGGCAGAGAAGATTCAGCGTGCGGTAAAGAACGGTTGCCCCGTGAGCGTCCGATTGTCGCATGCCAACCTATCCGGTAATCATAAGATGTTCCTCACTCGCCGCCAGATCCAGCGCATCGCCAAGCTCTTGCAGAGCGGTAAGGGTGGTATGGTCTTGGAGATGAGTCCGAAGCAGGTGAGGTATAACGTGCAGAAAGAAGGTGGGTTCCTCCCCATGCTCGCAGGTCTCGCCTCTGCTGCGCTACCCATGTTAGCCAAAACCGTGCTACCTGCTTTGGGCGTGGGCGCATTGAGCGGTTTGGGTAGTGCTGCCATCCAGAAGGCAGTGGGATCTGGATTATATCTCAAGAGGGGTGGAGAAGTATGCTGCGTGAAACCTCGGGGTCGTGGTCTGTATTTGAGCCCAGACACTTTGCCCAATACCTACGGCGATGGGTTGTACTTGAAGAGCGGACGTCAATTCTACGATGGTAAGGGGCTGATCTTAGGCCCCAATAGCCCATTTAAGAGTATCCCCCTGCTCGGCATGCTCCTATAAATAAATGACCGATGACGTGGATGCTAAACTCGAGGATTTCCTGGAGTCCGAAGTTCAGAAATATGCCCGCATGCTTCGGATCTATAAGCGACTCGATAAGGTGGTCTCCATTGTCCAAGCTGCGGCCTCCATAAGCAGTCTGCTGCTTACCAGCGGCACCATGGGGTCTGCTCTGACCGGGGTTGGTGCCGCGGCGTCCCTCCCTCTTGGATCCCTCGCTTGCCTGTGTGCTACGACCGTCCTAGTGCTCTCGCTGATCGCCAAGCGAATCGCCAAGAAGAAGAAGAAGCATCGTGATACTCTCCGCTTGGCCAGATCCTATCAATCTCAGCTCCCAGGTGAAGATGGTGTGCCTGCCATCTGCCTGAAGAATTATTACGATGGAAAGGATCGTCTACGCCAGCCGTCGCCCCCTTTCAGCGAAGATCTAGCCAATCATTCCCAAGGCCCTCGCTGATCCCAGTCCTCAAGTATCTTTTTCCGATGGGTTTCCCCATCAGAAAAAGGATTCTCCCACGCTCCCTCATACCACTTCGAAGTCGAAGCATAGGCGCCCACTTTTCTTCGCCCTCTTCATCCCATGGTTGACGATCTGGAGATCTTCCCATCTCTTCCGCGGTATGCCATCCATCTCCTCTATCAATCTGCTGCACGCCCAGACTTTGATCCTCTCGCCTTTCCTCTCCAGCGTCAAGATCCTACTCGACCCATACTTACCTTTCGTATCGGAGGTTCCTTCCACCTTGAAAACCTCCCAAGGCAGATCCCTCCACGGCAGGACCGGTTCGCGTCTGGCCTCCTTTTGAGTCTGTGCCCTCTTTCTCACTCCTCGTTGCTCTCTTCCTGACTGGAGGCCTAGCAATCGGATTTGCTGACCCATCTCTTGAGAAGATTCGGAATTCATGATTTATTGGATTTCCATTTTTTTTTTTTTTATTTTTTTTTAATCTATTTTGGTGGGT
>JARWCS010166392.1:1477-14290 GCA_034783895.1 Geukensia demissa | reverse complement strand
ACTGACGGGTCAAGAGGTCAATCAGCTGAAAATTTCTTAAATGACATTAAACCTTCCATGAGGTTTTAATATGTTGTTCCTGGGTCATGGCACTTTCAGAAAAGATAAGTGTCACTGAAACTGAACTTCAGGTAAAAAATTTATTAGCAAAAATGTTATAATGGTCGCCTATGGAATTTGGTTTACTCTACATGTAGTTTAGCCTTCATCTTAAAAAATGTTGATCAAAGAGATGCATTAATTTTAATATAAAATGATACTTGATTAAAACGTTTATATGATTTTTACAGAGTTATTTCCCCTAGGTGTTGGGTACCCCCTAAGTTCGGTTTTTTAGCAGTATCACAGACACTTTTTCTTATAATTTAGGCAATGTGTACAACAAAAATATTCGAAGCAATCAACGTAGGCTGAAGATTACCATCTGCACTATTTCCGTTTTAGGAAAGCCTCTTCCATAACATTTTTTGTTGTTAAAAACTCCGCGATTCGTCGTCTTATGCTCCAAGAACAATATGTTCATTTAAATATTTTCACCATGGTAAGAATTTTCTTACTCCGGCTCTGAATTTCATAAGACTCGTCGAAGAAAATTATTTGAATAGTAAAATTAAAACAAAATATGAGAAAACGAAAATACTTGAAAGGTACAAAATTATATTAGATTTAATAATACAGAGAGTTTGATGTGATCCCTCACGCAAATGACAATAGAAGCCGATGAATTTTGCCAAAAAGCTGAGAAATAATCTGAATTGAATTAATTATTTCAATTAAAGTTTTATCTTTTTCGAAAGAGATATCGTCACTAAAAGTATTAGTGTGGTCGATTAGTTTAAATGACTTGGTATATCAAACAAAACTTTATAACTGCTTGTTAGTTTTGACCTTATATTCTGAGAGTTGCAGATCGCACCGAGGATGATATATCGGTATTCAGGGTGTAGAGTTCAAAGAAACGGTGATATGATTTTTATTCCAGATAATTTAAAATATAAGCACAGACCAAAATCTTTCTACAGATCACTGTAGATTTAGTGTCTGGTGATTTTCATCGACACTACTCTACTGAGCATAAGCAACTCGCATTGTGTGTGGAACCCTCTCTCTTTATTCAATGAAAATACACCTTTCTTGTTTTTACCTCTTTTCCATATTCGTACACAAACCAAGGACTGTTAGGGTCTTTTATCTTTATCACACCATCCTTTTGCATTTCTTTTTGTTCATCCTCAGTTGGTGGCCAAACTTAAAAGAGAATATCTCGGGTTTGGTTAATGGCCCATAGTATGACAGAAATATTGAAACGATAAGGAATAATGTTACTTTATTTTTTTTAGATTTCGTTCAATTAAAGCTTAGAATTTCTTTTCTTATGTATTGTCATTAATTAAAAATAACAAAAATTTTCCTTTCCTGTACAACTAACAATTATGTCTTCCACAAGAAGAAACCAAATTTTTTAGAAAAAAATTGCAGTTGTTACATATTATATGGTACGATAATCAGCAAATAAAGCAACCAATCATCAATAAATTATCTTAATACAAGATAACATTGTGCAAAGTATTATAAATTCACAATATTTTAATAAAACTCTTTCGGTTTATTTTTTCTTTAGATGATGACAATTCATTTTAACACTTAAAGAAGTAGGAAAAACTTCTTATTAAGCATTATTTGAGTATTATCTAACAGAACGATGCGTAGTATACACATGTCCTAAAACAGCATTTGCCAAAACACTAATATGTTTTTCAGCTGAATATGGCAAGAAGTATTGTCAAAAATAGCTATTCGAGCATTAATATATACAACAAAATTAATACAAGATACTCAGACGAAAACACTCCCGAAACATAGATTTGGTAGTAAAAATTATCTTCTTTGTGGAACAATCAGCAGTTCTTACATGTAAAAAACGTTAGAACTTGATCAAAGAAAATAGCTGAAAAACTTCGATAACTTGAACATAGCGCTCAGTTTATTTTGTTTTCTTTCTAATTTTTATTATTTTATTTTTTAAGTTGATTTTTCAGTACATTGCCAAAAATTATTTACAAAACATGTTCGGTAACATACTTACTTGAAGGTTCCGTTTTGTTATCTCTTTTTTCTTTAACCTTCATATAAGGTTCAAGATATTCGGCAAGATTTTTGTTACCCGTTTCTAAGAAGGCGTCATGAAGACATTTTACCCCATCTTTCCCCCGATAGTTCAAAAACTCTAATATCTTTCTAGTTTTCTGCTCCCTTTTTGGTTCTTGCTGAAAAGTGATGTGAAATAATAAATATTTTGAGATATAATGATAGAAAACTATTCTTGTATTTCATATTGATGTATGCATATGTATTTCTCTTGCTTGGATTCAGAAGGAAATGCTTAGCAAACTGAAATAACGATAATAATGAAATAATAAAAATAGTCAAAGAAAATTGTAATTGATTTGATTTGCTACAATTTGACTCGTTTTCAAAGGAAGGAAATCTAAATTTATTGACTTACATACCAATGTGCTTTTGTGTGTAAGAAAATAAAGGGCTTTTACCTGTATTTATAGTACACAAATACTTTTCTCTTACAGAAAATAATAATTATCGTGGAGACCCTCCCGTAATGGTTAGCGTGCATTGCTGGAGTAGTGGAGTTCTTGGTTTCGAACCCAACTGTAGTCTGACATATTAAAAAGGGTAATTACTGAATATCCGTAAAGCACGCCGAATCGAGGCAAAGGAAAAAAAACTAGACGCCCGTGAATTAAAAATAATGTGTCCGGGTATGGTGGCTTGTATTCTGTTAATTTTTTTGGTCCCGAACAAAGCATGTATCATTACCACTCATAATATTTGCTCTCGTTATCACGATGCACGAAATGAAAGTTTTGCCACTAGGCACATTGCAAAATACTATCAGTGTAATGTTTCCATCGATTAAAAATAATAATAAACATTATATATCGAACACTGATGACGGGAGGCATCATGATCGTTTCGGGATGATACCTGGGTTTATATGGAAAGTGGCATGTAATAATCAACCATACAGACAGTGCAAAACATATTGAACAAATGAGACCTAATGACGTCTGGACCTGCGTCGCTCGCATTACTTCGGTAAAATTTAAGGGATCCATATTTCCTGTTAATATGTACAACTACATCTGATGTTCTTACTGTATACCAAGTTTCGTTGAATTTGGTTACGTAGTTTCAGAGGAGTTGCAATGACAAGGTCGTTTATGAGTATTTTCTAAGATCCAAAAGGCATAACCCCCACAAAAATGAGGGGATCAAAATTTCCTGGCGATGTGCAAAACTACATATGATGTCCTATCCAAATACCAAGTTTCATGAAAATAGGATAAGTAGTCTCAGAGGAGTTGCGCTGACAAGGTCATTTATGACTATTTTCCAAGTTCCAAGGGGCATATATAACTCCCATAAAATTAGGGTGATCACAATTTCCTGGCGACATGCAAAACTACATATGATGTCCTATCTACATACCAAGTTTCATTGAAATCAGATCAGTAGTTTCAGAGGAGTTGCGATGACAAGCTTATAGGGACGGACGGACGGACGGACGGACGGACGTTGGCGACGCAGGTGAAAATCTAGTTACATGAGTTAAGAAAGATCAACGTCTTCCAAAAAGTATGCCTTTTTTCAGCTTTTGTTTACTTTGATTTTGCCTTTGCCTCGGTTTAGGGGGGGTTAATACCAGCAAAGCATATTTTACCCCATCGCATGATTCAGTAACCCGTCTTTCCAAAGTCAGGACACATGGACTTCGGATTGTTTTTTTGCCATTTTATTTAGATTTCATTGTTGTTGGCAAATGTCTTACAAAATATAAAAATTATACAGACTTACAGTTAACTAAGTTTTGAAAGTAATTTGTAAGTAAATTTACCCCCATATATTTCCTTATGTATATAAAATAAATTCAAACGTTCACCTTATACACCGAATTACCCGGAAAAACCTAGAAGGGTCATTCCGATTTAAGAAAAGTGATCGACGCGACTAATAGTCTTTGTGTTAAAAACTATAATTAAAACTTACTTTTACAGTTTGGTACATTTCGTCCGTTAAAATCTTGCAAGAAAACAATACATCAGCAACGCCATCTGGATTGGCAAGTTTATTCACGATATTAGTTCTGTTCTTTTTGTAAGCATTTTGCCAGTAGAAAGTCGTCTCTGCCATTTCTAAATGGTTAAGCTTATATCAATTTTAGTTGTATATGGGGACAATAAAGGTTGCATATATCATATGGAGCCAGGTATTGTGTCACACGTTACGTCATATCCTACGCCACCCAAAATTGACCTGAGCTCTCTCGACAATGTTTCATGGTAACATGTACACTGTCATTCACAAATTTTATAGAACCATTTTTGTTATCATCTCCTGGAATGAGGTAGGTCAGAGGTAAACATATCAAGTCATACGCGGGAATTAGGAGTTATCAAGAACAAAAGTGGTTGACTAAGAGTCAGTATAGTATTCCGTGTATAGTGACAGGCCTTTTTGTGGAATGTTATCTTGAAAGCATGTGCCATATTTAAATCGGTCAAATTTGGTTCAGTAGGTCAGTCTTGGTTGCCTTTTCTGAGAAATACCAAGCTCATGTAGAAAGCCAATCAAAAGTTTCAAATAACTGATTTTGGCATCTTGCAATTTCATTTGTCAACAATATTTTTGTTACAACAAAGATAATTATATTTTCACCCTTTTCACTAATTCAGCTTCATTTAAAAAAGGATAAACTTTTGAGATGATTTCATTAGTACGTTTTTCCCATCACAGCTATATAAGAATTATTTCTTGCCGTTAACCTGGTCCCATTTGAAGTAAGCATCAAGACACGTAATCAAGCAAATAAAGCATACAATTCATTAACACATCAATTATTACCTCTTTTTAAGTTTTTCACTATCTTAACAATACCTAGATATCATCCTAAATCTTAAAATATTTGTCCTTATCAACCATTGAAATTTTTTCCAAATAACAATCTTAAATATAGGTAAGGGTAAAGTTAAATGTCAAAGGCTAGATTCCTCCAAACTTAACTTACTAACAAATTGAAAGATTTACTTCTTATCCATTATATAAGAAATCTGATACTAAATAAAGAATGGTTTCGAACATTTAAAATACTTGTTTCAAGTTTATATTTCTCATGACAGTTAACAAGAGTATGTGAAAAAAAAACAATTATTGGTTGATCCATATGGTATCAGTGTATCTCAACTAGTAATGAGCCTGTAACCGGTTATACAAAAATAAGTTGGCCTCTTCTCGGATTGACGTTAATCCGGATTAAAGTTAAAGGATTCCACAACGGGTTTTGCGCACAAGACAGTGGATGCTTACCCATCCCACTCCTGTTATATAAAGGAGTTCGTGGATTCCAAGTCTTTGTTCCTTTTGGTTTCGTTTTATCTTAAAGTTTGTTTCAAATTTGTCTTGTTTGTCTGGACTATGCACTTTTGATCTCTCACATGGATATATTGCACTTGACATTAATAAACAAAATATTACAGAACAGTTAATTCAATAATCAAGTAAACATTCATCCAAGTGGTGCCATCCTGGTTTGATCATTTAATTAACTTATAGTGAAATAGTTAAATAATTAAACAAAGGCAATAGATCTACAGTCTGTTTAAATATGTATAATAAAATAGATAAATTACAGTTTGGCCTGTAGAAATTCTGCAAATATATACATTTTTACATATGTAAGTTCGAGTTTGTCATTGATTTTAAATGTTGATGGCGTGGTTTATTGAAGGTGTACTTTTGACTTAGTTTCTTCTGATGAAGTCGGTATCAGGTTAACTCGTTCCAAAGTAAACTCGTCCCGTGTAAACTCGTCCCAAAATAGGCAAACTCGTCCCACTCAAACTCCTTCCATTGTAAACTCGTCCCATTACAAACTAATGAAATTATTCTAATCAAAGTAATTATAATAATAAGAGTTTACCTACGAGTATATATTTTAGAGTAAACAATTAAAATTATATGTTTTAGCCATATGAAACATAATAAAATATATAAATAAAACTTATCTGTGAAAAATCTATTTGATAAATAACAAAATCAACAACACAAAACAAAGGATAAATGACCAATCATTTTCTGGTGGCTTTTGATTTATGGGTATTCTGCAAATGTATAAGGGTCGAGCAAGTATCAGACTCATTCACTTGACAGATTATGCAAATTAGATCATTTGTTGTGGGTTGTCATGCAAGTAATAAAAATTTGTTAATTTAAGCTAATTTATAATTTCTTTACTTGCACAAGCACATATGAATAAAATTAAGCATTGGTGATAATTTTAGAAACTTGCAGTTAACTTGGACAAGATTTTTTACTTGCAGAAGTAGGATCAATGAATGCATGTGCTAAGTTTATAACATTATTTTATATTTTCGACTATAATTCTCAGCGAAGGTGAAATTAAGGTGATCACCCAACAAACAACAGAATATTATTATAAAACACCAATATCCTATCTGCTTAATAAACCTGTAATTTAATGTACGCAAACCAGGATTAAACTATACAAGTACATCATAGGCATTTTCAATTAAATGAAAGACGATCAAAAATGCGTGGATGTTAATTTACCACTGAATACAGATCTTGAAATACGTATGAATGGCTAAATACAACCTGGTATTGAATTAATACTTTATTCCATCAGCAGAATTATGATATAGCAAATAACAAAATATACATATTTGATAAATATGACAGAGAACAAAACAGTGTGTAATATGATACGAATGAATTATAATTAAATATTATATATGGGAAGATTTTCTAATTACTTCATTGGTTGAAACAGTCACGTGATTACAATGATGAAAAACGTACGGATTCGGTTTTACTATTTTTAGATGATATTGACTCGGTTTAACTATTTTTAGATGATATTGACTCGGTTTAACTATTTTTAGATGATATTGACTCGGAGTCACTAAATTTAGATCCGGATATGTAGTCCGTTCCTCACACGTGCGGATTACTACACACCACAGCCGAAGGAAACGGCTGACGAAAATAATAACAGAAAGCGGCAGATTGTGGAGTTGTCTGATGAAGACCTTCAGAAAATTAAATAGAACATTTAGGCCCTGTATTTTTATTATATTTCACTGAAGCCTTAAAAATGTCCTTATTTACATATATAATATAAAAATTAAGGACTTTTGTCTCGGCCAATACGTTATACATGGACCTGGAAGAGTGATATCGACCGCGGACTTCGTCCTTGGTCGATATGACTCTTCAATGTCCATATATAACGTATTGACCTCAACAAAAGTCCATAATTGATTAATATGGTAATAAACATGAACCATACGTTAAAGAATAATATATAACAACATTAACAAATTCTATTACATCTAGGAGTATTGTCATATCTACCTGTTTCATTACATAGTTTTAATGTACCACTACGCAATGTCGTTTTTAATGCAACATTATAACCATTATGTAAATAATTTTCAAAAGCAAAGTCAATTCTATATGAACTTTATAAAGATAATTTCTCACAATTTACATACCAGTTCTGGTCAATACTGTTTTAATAGTTTCTAATGATACATTTTTATAATCTTGATCCAACCATTTATTGTTCAAACCAAGCTATACAATAGATTACGAACTTTATAAGCCCAATTTTCTTTGCCTTGAGAGGCGTCAGTACATAACATTTTATAAACATCGTATGCAGTTTTAGGTTTCTCATTTATAATGCGTAACTAATATTTATAATTCTTTATTTACGCACAGTGGCCTATGTCACCATATAAAAATGGTGTTGGTACATTTCTTCCCAATCTAAGAACAATACGACAAAATCGATTTTGAATAATTTCGAAATCGTTGGCCCGATGAAACCCCTAAATATCTCAGGCATAGTCCCAGACAGAGCTAACCAAACTATCAAATAAGAGACACTTTTGCTTCATCGAAAATAAAAACTTCTTTGAATATAAAAGTCAATGACGAAAGAGCCCTTGATCCCTGCTGAGATATCTTCTTCTGTGTATGGACAATTTTCCATTAACGTGTAGAAGCATTCCAAGATGTATACGTACAAGTTAACTATTTTAAGATCGTGATTTTCGTAGTAAAAACGATAATCGACTGATTGCCAGCTATTTCGAAATACAAAAACTTTGTAAAATTCATTTATTGTAATTTTTATATTTGGATTATTTGTGTTCACCAGGTCATGAACTGTTTATTTCATGTAACTAGAAATTCATTAAGTTTGACTATCTTACTATTTTGGCCCCTTTCGTGTCTGATCAAGGTAAGTCCAGAAAAACGCTTTATACGCAGTTTTTAATGTTTGTTTTAAATTTGTGTAAGATGTGGATGGTACCTTTCATATACTGTAATAATGCAGCTAGAGAGCGCAATTTATATAGATAACACACTAGCTAGTAAACGATATTTACTATAATAACACTCAAGGATCTATAAAAACTTTCCTAAGATCAAAGGCGGGAGTTTCGTTTCACCCATCGTTTTGTTTTATGAACGAAAGTCGGAGGCGGATTTATAAAAATTTGCGCTAAGATATAAAGGAAATTGTTTTGCAGTGAGTGTGTATTCTCCACTCATTTGGTGTGATGAGGCAACATAAAAATAGAATATGTCCCTAAATTGTACGTTATCTTATTTCTGGATACTCAACAGACATACGAAGTTTTGGTCTTCTTTGAATGTACCATGCAGAGAGAACGGTATCTGAATTGATCACAATTTGGAACTAAGTATGTTTTTAAAAAATTGGAAGTTTAAACCAAAGAGTTCACGAAGGTTTTTATTAGACTGTACCGGCCCATTTGTATTTTAGCTTTCTTTGTCTACCAGAGAAGCACAGACTTGCCACATATTAAAAGGTCCGTAGTTCATCTTCTCGTGCTTTATCGTGCCTACATACATACATACATACATATTAATTGTTTTGATTAATGTATATTAAAATCTTTAGAAATCCCCCCCCCCTTAGGATGGCCGGGGTATAGAAATAGGCCACTTGGTTTCTCTGCCTGCAGGTAGAACACCTGCTAAAGGAGCGTCCATTGCTTTCAGTGGGATGTAGAAATAATTTATCCCTGTTTGCAGAGATTGTGCCGGAAGAAAGAATAGGTATCTCCATCCTGGAGACAATAGTCCTCAAAATAGACGTCCTTGGTTGTTAGGATGTTTAAATTCACAATCTATCCGAAGGGATACATGAAAGAATATCGTGTTTAGAAAATGGCACGTTTTTAGCACGTCGAAGACCCCTTGTAAGGCTTTTAACAGGTCATTTTGAGTGGTCTGTAGGCGGTCAGTTACAAGGCAAAATTTTCCGACCCTATACAAACCGAGTTTATTCCAATGGGAGTCCATAAGTCCCTTACTTACGGGTCCCCTGCTTACAGAATATGGAATATATACCAAAAAGAAATGATTCACATCGTACATACGTTTCTAACAAATATTAAAAAGCAAAATTTTCGGCATTAACCGATTTTACTGGTCAAAGAGTAAGAAGCAACCTTGTAAGAAATAAGAATTTTTTAATTTTTCATATCGATTTTTTTTTTTTTTTTTTTTTTTTTTTTTTGCAATAGATTCATTTCAATGAGAGTTTTCCGTTCTATGATATTTTTCTGCGCCGTATATCTAAAAACGGTAAGAGATGGTTCATGGTGCAATGTGACCTGTTATGTTTGATTTGTCATGGAGAATACAAAGAAAAAACAGGATGTTGATATTAAAGTACTAAGGCTTTTATTACAGCTTAAGAATGTTGTGTATGGGTAGTCAGAACCTGAGAACCTCCAGTTAATAGAAATGGGACGTTTGGGATTTTTGAGACAACAGCAACGGAAAAGAACTGTCTTGTTTTATACTGAAAAACCATTGAAATTTCAGAATAGTTTTTAAACGACATTGACTTTTCTCTTCTGAAAAGGACGTTGATTTTTCCAAAGAAAGACTCTCGGACCACAGGTGCAGGACGCGTAATCAAAAATAGACTACATGTATATATATACTATATACACTATGTAGTATATTTAGTATATTTTTTATTACGCTTCCTGTGCCTGTGTCTCGGACAAGAAAATTTTCAAAGAAGGTTTGATATTGCAACTATAATGTCATATTTATGTAACCGAATCATACACGATGTACTACCATACTGTTTTGGTCATACGACTGACGTCCAGGAAACCTCAACTGATAACAGAAAATAATTGTCATATATACCTTACCATCAAGCTCAAGGTTAGAAAATGATTACCATTCTGAACCTTTACCACAGGGATAGTGCTATAAGGACTGACAATGAGAGAGATTGTGACGAAAATCGAGTGATTTTTATTTCAGTTAACGGAATGTATTATCAGGTAGAATATAAATGAAAATGCAAATAATTTGGTCAATTGTATTGATGGATCGAGGTCTACAATGACCAATGGACGACCGGTCGTTTTATATTCAGCAGCGTGTCCGAAAAGTAGAAACTGTAACGGGGTAGCCAAAGGAACGCTCGGAAATTTGTACCCACATTACTGTGGAGAATTTTTTTTCAGAGTCGCCGATATAGTCTGTTGTCTGAGATTTATATTAAAATTGTACACATTTAAACCTGCTGGTTTATTAAATGTTATTTTTTTTAATTCGAGAAAACATCCGAGATAAGCAGACGGTGACAAGAAATTTTATTTATAGTTTTGACGAAAATACGTAACTATAAAATCTAAAGAGGATTTTAAAATGTTCACTAAAATTTGATATATTCATCCATGGTTATTGACTTGTAGAGAAAATTATATTGACGTAAGTTCAATATATCTTTTGTGACACACGCAAGTTAAAATCGTGCCAAAGTCTATGGTTTCCACAACAATTATTTATATTGTAAGTGGCGACTATTTGATCTTTCGCGTTAAGTTGGGATTTGCGTCTCGGTCAGATTTTTTTCGTTCGCTTCGCGTGGAACTTTTTAGATATTTTTAGAGCAGTGTCTAATTATTACAAGACATCCAAGTTTTCCAGTTATTTATTTTTTTCAAGGGCTAGATGTTAAGCAACCAAATTTAGGGTATTTAATAAAAAAAAATTATCCTTTTACTATCCGGAAGTCGTGTGGTTTGTATATTTGGTTGTGAGATATACATGTTAATGTATTAAAACAAGCGCATCTGGCTCCAGTCGACCTCGTTAAATTATAGCGGACCGTCAGCCCTCTTCGTCCAATATCCGCCATATGGCTGAAATACTGCCGACGTGGCGTTAAACAACAATCAATCAATCTTCGTCCAATCAAATCGTACCTGAAGCACCACAAACCAAGCAGACATAAGTGAAACTAGCAAAATTGACTTTGGACTGGTCGTTTTCCAATCTCGTAAAATTAACCTCCTGTAACCCATTTCTATAACTGTATTTTATGATATATTTGAACAAAATGGATGGATTAGATACTTTGTAATATACCTTTATAATGAACTTGAGAGCAAATTTAAACTATATCCAACACGCCAGCGAGAAATGTAGTCAAAGTGATTAAAGTTATGTTGATTTATTAAAGATGGCTGTAAGATAGATATATATAAAGGATGTCGGAAAAAGTCTTAAAACACTCGGTGCCAAACATAATCAAGCAATGTATTTCCAATCCCTGTGTTGTATAAATAGTGAAGAGATTACCGTAAAAGGATCTTCAAAACTAAGATGAAGAGTGTGGAGCGGAAAAAATAGATGGTTAATTCTGATATACTAGTAGTAAACTCTCATCAGTGGCATTTAATCAAACCTGTAAAAAGAAGTACTCGTATCAAACCGAAATAGGCAGCTAAATCCAGCAGTGTTTGACTTTAAATTATTCCTGGAAATTTTTGTCAATAAATTGAGGTAAAATTCAGCTGTGAAATGAAGGCCAAATTATCATTCAAAACTTTACAAGTGTGAAATATAGATCAGATCTGCTAAAACAAAAACTTCCGGCACTACTGAAGAAATATCCACTGGCCAAGTTTCATATTTATACTATTATGAAATGGTGTCTTTGTATAAGCGTAAACTTAAACGAAAAAAAGGAAAAAATGGAAAAGTTTATTGTTTAATTCACCCCTCCAAAACACATTAAAAAACGCTAGGGAAATACAAACTCCAAAAAATTATATCGAAACATACAAATTACACAAATGAGAAATAGAGACAGGCAAAATTGTTTTACCTCGCTCGCTCTGTGCGAATTTTTGACTTTACACTGTTCTGATTAACCTTTGAAATTCATTTAGTTTCAGCTCAAACACTAAAAGACAGCACCTTTGCAGTTAAAGGAAATAAATATTGGCCTTTACTTATCAAGTTGGATACACACAATGGGAGAAATTCATAAAAGGAATTCGAAGATACCAAAGGGGCAGACAGAAGTAAGATAGATCAAGTTCCGATTTACTACTTCATAGCTCCTCAGTATATTTACACAATTATCACGCAAATTTGGCCCATATTACATTTCTATTTTAAGATTATTGAACACTAAAACAATTGTTTAATTCTGCAGCTTACGAAATTTTCAAACAATTTGACTATACACACACCGTTTGCATTGGTTGAAAGTAGACACAAATTTGGAATAAAAAATGCTTTGAAAATATTTTGGTAGATTTAAATTCAATTCTTTGAAAGAAGATAAAACATTCTTTCCAACAATAAGCATTTTTTTAAAGTAGTATCTCACCTAATATTCAGACAGTAAAAAAAGGGGGC
>JARWCS010166282.1:0-14292 GCA_034783895.1 Geukensia demissa | reverse complement strand
GCCATGTGTCAACTTTGTATTGGCAATTGTATACCAGGTGAGCGACTACAGGCTCCTAGGAGCCTCTGGTTTTATTTGTGTTTTTTATTACCTCAGTATGTTAACATATCTTTTATTGTCCTAAAAGCTGAAACTGCAAACAATAAATAAAAAAGCATCACTAAACATTGTTTAAAACACAAAACAACTTCAATTTAGAAAAAAAACTTAATAAAATTAAATCTGATATAAATACACACCTAAAAAGTTGTTAAGATAGTTCTTGTTGTCATTGACCTTTTTGTTGGCAAAATCAGTATTCTGTGACACTAAAATATGAAATACATTTGATCTTAAACATTTTAACTCTGATATATCCGTTAATATTATATATTTGTATTAAAATGGTAGATTATCACCAACAGAAACCTTGAAATCTTTAAAATGGGTATTTATTCATTAAAGAAAATGTGAAATATGTTAACAATCCATGTTTCCCAGATAAAGACAATGGTTTGGAAAAGATGAAACTTGCTTGTTTTAGAATTTAACTTTATTAAAGTATGTTTCACTGAACTGAGTCTGTCATGTTTTGGCAATTATTTCTGAATGCAATATAAAAATCCTAAAAGGAAATTTAGAATAAAATGTAACTATCTTACTGGCAATAGAATTTGGTGTTCGAAGTATCTCAGGTGTCGTTAATTGTCCTGTGCTCATGTTTGAATTAATGATTTTTGTGAAAAATTTAAGTTCCGACACTGCCTAAATTCTTGCATTTCTGGTACCGTCAAGCTTACTTTTTCTCGCACTAGGCATACATATAGGCCAATAGATATAAAACATATCCAAATATTATTCATTTTCTAAAATTCAGAAATCCTGGGAGCAAAAATGGTTATAATGGAAAAAGACAAATTTTCCATATGAGTGGAGAAAACCAAGAATATGTATAAAAATTTCGAAATGTACAAAAGTAGCTGGAACTTTTTTTCTGTTGCATTTTATAAGAATAATGAAGATTCCTCGAAGATATTTTTCTAAATCTAATAAAAAGTGAGAGACTCAGCTCACTGAAACATACTTTAACACTACTTAAAATTTATTTTTTCATTTGCATACATAGATTGTATTCTAGTCAGTTTCATTGAAATGTTAAGGGTAATATTTTTGTGAAAAATCACTACACATTGATATATTGGAATCATTCAGTATCTTGTATATAAAGATGACTTAACTGATAGCAGTTTAGAAACATACCAAATATCAAGAAAAATAGGAAGATTCTGAAAGGACAGAGTTTGTTAAGTGGCAGAAGTGGCTTAAAATCTCAACCAATTTAAATTTTTTTAAGAGGAGTTTTTAATCTTTGCTTGAGAGCTGAGATCATATTTAAAGGGGAGGAAAGCCATGAGGTACAACTATGACATCTCAAAAAAAGCTAGATCTATGATTTCTTAAATTTGACTATGTTTAAATGGAAATATTGAGCACATGCAAGAAGGTGAGACAATTTTCCAATTTATATATAAAAATAAATTGAACCTTTCATTATATATATTTATGTGGTTTTTGGCATACCCTATTTGTTTTCTAGTAAAAGAATTGCCATTAATTTTCAGCAAAAGTTCATTTTTGTCTGATGATTTACTACACATATTGAAAATCTCAAATTGCTTGCACATGTATTTAAAAACCGCCCTGTTGTGATCAAATACAAGCATAAATATTATTTTTAGAACAAATTGTGTTAATTTAAACAAAATTATTTTATGTCAAATAAGGACTTTTCAAAACCTACTGTTTCAGACTGGAGGTATTTTGGGGGGATTTGAACACCATAACAGTCAAAATACAACACAACAATCAATTTAAATTTATTGAAAACAATCAAGATATCAAGTCACACTGGCAAAGATGTGATAGTTGGCAGATCAACAACTGGTATCTTTGTAAAATCTTACAGTAACTTTAATCATTATATAAGGGACATGTTTTAAACCACAGTATGTGGACCTTTTGAATTATACCCTACATGTCTCCTTTAAGATACAGGAACATATCAATAACTGCCTTAAATTTTAATGGCGAGTATGTATTGGCAGGTCCCCTTTCCCAAAGTCAGATCCACTTATGATACAAAAACATATTCATAACTTGTTTAAAATTTTTAATGGCTTTTTATCACTTGTTTTGCACGCAGGCAGTATGTATTGGCAGGTCCCCTTTCCCAAAGTCAGATCCACTTATTAACGAGTATGTATTGACAAGTGGGCCAAAGTCTGGATCCTCCTTTGTTGCACGTGCATATGTGGTTAACCATACCCATATCTACTAAATCTCCACACAATATTGTTTGAAATTCCAATCATTTTGAAAGTAAGAATAAGCCTAGGAGACTTGGATTGCTTGGGATAGCAATGGATTAAGTATAGTTTATAACATCATCCTGTTCTGAAAATATGAACACAATTCCTATTTTTATATAATATCCATCGTTAAATAAATGATTCCTATCTCGCAGAAGGAAGGACATTTGTATGTCATTTCAGACACTCTTAGCGTGTTATCATGTCATTTTATGTAGATTAAGATATTTTTGTATATAACAGTGTATCTTAAGTTCATTTAGTATCAGTAGAATATGATAACATTATTGAAGTATGACGACATTTAGGAAAATCTAGTTTAAAGAGATTACCTGAAAAAAAACCATACACAGAAAAATTCTTAGAAATATTATGCCTTCAACAATAAGTTGGCTTGTAGCCTGCACCTAAGTCACTAAAGAAGCCCAGAAAGTTAAATATGCGGTACTTACTACCTCAAGGAGGTCCTGAGCAGTACCAAATACAAGAAATATGACAAATATAATTTACGCTGGTAAGCCTTCAACAAAAATAGACCTTATCAAAGCAGTAACCAAAACAGGGTAATGACAAATATAAAGTACTTCAGGAAGGTATAAAATGTAGGCAAGAAAAGTATTGTTTTTACAGGAAGGTCTTAAGCAGTGACAAATAAAGTAAGTGTAATTAGAAGCTCCTAGGAGTCTGTAATCGCTCACCTGGCTCAAAGTTGCCTTTAAAAGAGCCTTGTATTTTCAAAATAGTTTGCATTAAAACAGTTCAAACTTATATTTAGATGATGTTAAGTGTGATTGATTGATTGATTGATTGATTGATGTTAACGTCCGGTGGCAATTATTGCATGAAGATTGAGGACGAGAAGAAGTTATCCAAAAATCACAAAAGGGCCGGTTGAGGGTATGGACGGGAAAGTTAGTCTTAGCAACTGGTCACCTATGGACCACGCGATAAGAGCTGTTGTTAAGTGATCTTTACGTGCTTAGAGCGTGGAATTTCCCAAATAAGGGGCACGGCGGTCACGGTCCCATTCGTGACATGTTGTGAATTTATACATCCCGTCAAATCAACACCCTATCAGGAAAGCTTCTCCCCGAGAAACCGAGCATCGACCCACTGTTCTTTGAAAAAAAAAACATGTAAACCAATTGTGTATGCTGTATAAAAATAGGAGATGTGGCATGCTTGTCCATGTGACAGCCATCCACCAAATGACAGTCGAATTTAAACTTCTACAGGCCATAACGGAAGGTGTAAAGGTACCCATCTTTCAAGGAGTTATCATTATCCATCAACAGCACAAGAAATACCAAAGTATAAGAGGACAGAGTTCCAAACGTAGTCGAAATCTCGTATCTAAACTGATCGAAATAAAAGATCCGGCAGACCATATACTAGATCAGAATCTCCTGGATGTACCTAAGAACAATAATGTCTTAACAATGCATCGCAAAGGCCATTTTAAATTAACAATATCGGCTTCTTGAGCGGACAACAACGTGATAAAGAATCACCACGCTAGAAGCTAGTGAACAGGTTGTGGATTTTGGCTGAAAGAGGATCTTTATCCCATTCAACAGCAATAAGTTGTTTGACTTTTCTACCATTAAAACTACTATGTTACATGGAGAAAAACCTTGTACCTGTTGCAGTTGCATAACTAGTGCAGCATTAACACAAACTGGTGCATGTAGAATGTGTAATAATTAGACTGGTAGTAAAAGAGTATGTGCGTTAGTCACATTTTGATCCAAATTTTATATTTTGTGTCTCAATAATAAGTTGTGAAAATGCAGTTTGATAACCATCGTTTAATAATTCAACATTTGTTCTTATATAATTTTCGACAAAAACGACGTGCATGATATATTTGACAATTCAACAAGAATGTAACATTTTCTGTGTAAAAAATACGTTTTTGGAGGTGTTTTGTTCAAAATTGATATGATGGCATCAAACATCACGAAGATATTTTAAGCAGAAACATTTGTACATGTTGTACTTGATATATCTTTGTGCAAAGTTTTATGCGATCTATATTGACCTCAACAAAATTGTATCAAATTATGAATCAAATTAAACAATTTCTTACTATTTTCATAATTAAGAAATTTCTATCTGCCATGTGACCGTTGTAGAACAAATTGTAAACTAAAAAATCTGCTGGATTTTTTATAGGCATTGTTCAATACAGAAATATAAAATAAAAGATATTAGACACTTTTCACTTTCGGGCCAAAAATGTGCCTTTACAACCCTTGTCCTTTCTACACATTACTGCATTTACTAACTAGTATTTTTTCAATCGTTTGAAAGTTTTTTTAGATTTTTCCGTTTTGTCTAATTTATTTTCCCCTATTGATCTCTGTTAGTAAGTGAGTGGGGCTTTGGCTTGCGAAATCGCATAAGAAAATTAAATCTATTAAAAGCTATTAGATGTTCAACAAGTTCAAGGTGTGGGTATTTTAAATAAAATGAGTAAATATCTTCCTGTATTGACTTTTCACGTAGGACAGGTAAATCTACAATGTTTACTAGGTATGTACTTTACTTTCTTTTGATGTTGTATTTCATAGTAAACTAATAAGAACAACATATGAATTTCATTTTGACTGTATTTTTTAATTCACGCATATTAAGCATTTCATAAAGAAAATGTTACAAATGATAAATTTTAAAAGAATACGATATACAGTAAACTTCGCATAAACACCATACTATCTAGGTGTGTCAACAACCTTGATAACTTTAATATACACCACACACAAACATAATACATACAAAATTTAAATTTGAAAACCAATGTCATCATGTAGAATACATTATACATGTTATAGTTGACAATTGTCTGCTACTATATTTGTTTAATTAACCTTTGACCTGGACCCTAGATCAATAGCTGCAAGCAAAGATGGGGCAAAATAAAATATAAACAAAAAATAAATAAATAATTAAATAATAATAAAATGAGTTTAAGGTAAAGATATTGTACTCATTTCATTGTATTCTTAGGTAATCAATTGGCGTCTAGGTAACCTAATATAATCCCTATAACAATAGGCTGTCAGAAGATGTATAGTGGATTATTCACGTGTACATTCTGAAAAGGTAGGGACACGTACATTATTGTTTCAGTATCAATACAAGCCTATATTTTATGAAAATATTGTCACCATTGATGATCAAACAAGTATCGTACAAGAGTAAATTGTTTTTGTAAATTCCACCACCAGGGTTATTATAATAATCTGTATTTTTAACATGAAGACAAACTAATGATCTGTGGTTGCAAAGGAAGTTTCACGCTAGATTTTATGATGTCCAGACATTGGTCATTTTATCAGAAACCAGAAGAGAATGTCAAATGTTTGGGCAGTTAACTGATGAGTTTACAATTTCCAGTTACATATGTTAAATATGTTTCATAAAAGCATTCAGCTTTTTCATGTTTTGGTTTTCGTTGTACATGTTGTAATATACTGTCTGAGTATTTGGTAATAAGGTCCCTACTTATCCCTTGGCCTGCTTTAATTGGTAAATACAAAACTAGACATATTCAGACAAATGAATTAATCATAACACCAATTTTTAAGAATTTGTAGAGGAACATACTCGTAGCCAGGGGGGTTCGATTGGTTCGGAAAACCCCGCCTCCTTGAAAACCAATAAGCACTATTAAACTCACGATTCAGATCGAAGTTTGAATATTAAAGACTGAAAAAAAACAGGACTGAAATGCAAAAACAGTGTTATGAAACGGCTAGATTGCAAAATTTTGCACCAAATACCCCAGACCCCCAACCGTGAAGTCGATGTAACACCCCTTTGAAAATTTCTGGCTACGGGCATGATGGAATAAAGCAAGTTGCCTGTCACCATTGTTTATATTTTATTTTCACATGTTAAATGTTAATGTTTATCTGCTAATGAAGAAATATATGGGTATATAATTGTTTCCTTGCTTGAGCCGTCTATTCTGAGTGTCAGATAGTGGTTGAGCTGAATATGTGTCCCTGTTATCAACTACTTAATTTTAAATAAGAGACTGTTCTAGAAAGCTTTGTGAAAAAATAACCGCCTCTCAACCAAAAGCACGAAATGACACCCTTAACTGCTGCACACTCGTACTGTACACCTGAAAATATAGGAAATATACTCCTCCTCGGATAAACCACGCAAAATCAAAGTACGCACGCCAACATGAACAAAGTTGAGTACAGCTACTTTCAGGCCGTGTTTGTGACGGCGTAAACAACAAGACAGAAAATAGACCACTACCTACCCAGCAAATTCATAAACGGAAACAACTAATTGTATATCTATTGGATATGACACTGGAAAAGACGGAGGTTATCTTTTAAGATGGAGACTCTTCATCGACCTGAGTTCACCCTACATGTAGTTTTTAGTGCGTTTTTAAGCATTAAATATTTTGATATTTTATCATTTTTCTTTAAAAAAAATCCGATGTTTTTTTCTTTTCAGAACATCTATTGTCTGTATCCTGACTTTATGAGAAATTAAGCCATCTTCGATCTGAAAATTTTGACACAAGATACAGATCTAATTTCCGGACACCCTAATGGCCATCAGCATATTTAAATGAACAGTTCAACAAATGAGATGTTCATGCCTCATGAGAGCATTTCACTTTCTCAGTACGAAAATCTAACTCGAATGAAAAATTATATTGCAAGAAAAACAATTATTACCAGTTTTTAGCTTTAGAAACTGTGGCTTTCGTCTGAGAGATGTGTTCATTTTGCGTGCGTTTTTGTTAAGTATTCATATTGTTGTTGGGTATACTCTCTAAATTGATTGGTTGCATTCCTGTGTGCTTTTTATAGTATGTCTTCTACAGCTTTTGTTTAATTACCGCAAAACATTTTTAACCCCACTCCTTTTGTCGTGTGCCTGTCCAGAGTCAGGAGTCGAGGTCATTGGTTGCATGGTCTTGTCTTTTACTTTGTTTTTTACGTATATATGTAACATTTAGGCAAGTTGTGCATTTTGCGTATGCAGGTTTTATTTGTGAGGGGAGAGCTAGTTCTTGAGATTCCACACTTGATGAAGACCTTGTGGCGCCTTTTAGACTCAATAATTTTCCTCCGTTTCGAGAGGAGATAGAATGTGGTCTCCTTAATATAGCTCTCTCCCATATCTTTTCTTTTGTATATCATGTATATGTGAGCGTTTCCCATCACTTTTCTTTCGTTGTCGTCTTCCGCGTCTGTTAATTATTGTCACTTCAATCTATCCACATGAAATTGCTTAACCAATTGGAACCTGACTTGGCAGATATGACTTTATAAGAAAATCTTGTCATCTGGTTTTTTTCTTCAAAGAGACAAGATCAGATTACTTTTGTCGACCAAATAAAGACAAGAAAAAAAATAACCCCAATATCAAATAATTTGTGCCTTATAAAATGACAAAATATTTTAAAGTAAGCTCGCTTATGTGATACACTGCAACACTATATTTCGACACTTAGGGACTATTTATTTCGTCAGCTTTAAAAAAAAATCAACCTAACATAAAGATATATTCTGATATTGTTTTAGGCAATGGCAAAATTTCTGAGAAAGGCATTCAATAAAGGGAAAAGAAAATTGTCGAAGTCAAAGAAGGAAGAGGAAGGGGAGTCGGATGGTCCAAACCACTATGAACAGTTACAGTAAGTTACTTGTGCAAAAATTTGATAGTTTAATAAGATTGTCATCTAAAATTAATATCAGAAGGTTTGATATTAACGAAACATACATGACATACAGGTAGTGCCACGAAGGCCGAATGTTGGCCCAAAATTCAAGCGTGTCAAGAAGTATTTCTAACTGTTAAATTTTTCATTTTTAAATCTCGTTATAATATGAAAATGAAAAGATATTGGGCAAATGTCAGAGAGACGAGAAATCAGAGGAAATTTACAAATCTAGAGGTCTTCACAAAGCCTTAAACAAAAGTAGAACACCACTCCTTGTTTAAAGCTCTAAATCGCCCAAAATAATCGTATATGCGTAAAATAATACTTCTCTTACCTGAATTTATTTTTGTATTAAATCTTTGCAACTATAAAATTTTGTATAAGTCTCGAGAAGCTTGTGATATCTGTATCACTACAGTTGACAATTAAAGATTGACTGCGTCTCTGGACAAAATCTCTTATTTCAATAAAATGTGTATTGAAATAAGGTAAACATGGCTCAAATTGATAGTTTTAACGCTAATGCCATGCCATTGGAACATCGTCACTGATGTTATGTATCCGGTAAGCATACGCAAATATTTCAGTTTAAATTAGAAATTTGTCTTTTAAGTTGAATTTATAGATAAATTTAAAACCTTCGTGAACCTAGACATTTGAGCACCTGACGGAATTGCTCAAAAATACTTAATTTGAATAATTAAGTAGTATCGTCAAGATTTGTTTTATTTAATTGAGGACATAAAAAGACGAAGTAAAACAAAACAAAAATGGTCGACCAACCGGGTACAGGTAAGTAGACATGACCAACCTGAGAATAACGCAAATACGAAACAGACAGACAATAAACAAAGTCCAGGAAACTAAAAATATCAACAAATGAACAAAACGCCAGTGGAGATAGGCGGTCGGGAAGGGAGGGTATGCACTTTCATTCTGTCTGTCGAAAGACATCTACTTCAATTTTCAATGATCCTGTTACAGTACAATGTACTTAAAAGAAAGAAACCCGAGTCATCTCCCTTACATAGTATAATGATCAAGATTACTCCAAAACAGATGTATTTCTTCTTAGAAAAGCACAAGACAAATCCATGCCAGACAAATCGCTATTGGATAAATCCTCCCCCTGAAAATATATTTTATCTATCCATGCCAGACAATTAGCTTTCCTGGGATATGGAATTACATTTGACCAATCCATTCCATACAAAACACCCCTGTGATAAGATCTTTTGGTCAGTCCAGATCAGACAATTTGCTGTCGCGCATTCCATTAAATTGTAACCTCTTTAAGATAGATGTCTTTATTAATTACCGAACAAGGGTTGTTACAGTTCTTTGTCATGTGTTTTACCCTTTCAATGTATTATTATAGTAATAAAAGCAATATGGAAGAAATTTATTAATCTGTAAACTCAGCCGACTTACACATAAACTGAATTAGGTCCGAAGGACTTTCTGTAAAGTTTGTGTGTGAAAGGCTGAGTTTACACATAAATAAATTCCGTAAAAAACATTTTTTACGTATAATTCAAGTAACTTTAATAGTACAATAATTAAAAATGATGATTTAATTTAACTCCACCAGAGGAACTATTTTGATGGCGTATTGATTTAGTCTCATGCTTGTCATCAACATTGGTTTATCGATGTATAAACTTATCCGTTGTCATGGTACTGCCAAATAGAAATACAGCATGTTTGTAACATTTGAATTATAGATCAACAAAAAAAAGAATATTTTGTTTTCACGTCATGTTCAGCATGGCTACCTGGATGTTAGAGAACACAATCAACAAATCATAAGTCTGTTTAAGTTTTATTTTCATCAATGTTATTATTTTTAAAATTAAATTCAGATAGGTGAATAGAATTGATTGTGGTCAGTTTAGTTCAGTATATTGCCCTTTTTTAGTTTGTACGAAACAGGAGATGAAGGCTGCAGCTACCAAGACTTTGAAGAAAATAAGTATGATAATGTTGATTACAGGTCTAGTCACGAAGACTCTGAAAAATCAAAGGATGGTCATAGATACTTATTAGTGGCAGCCATAGACTTAGGAACATCGGCATCTGGATATGCATTTTCTTTCCGGAACGATTTCAAAAAGAACCCTTTACAGATATCTACACACATATGGACTGCTTCCACAACGGTTTTGCGGTCTTCGAAAACACCGACCTGTATATTGTTTAATCCACAGAAGGAATTTGATTCGTTTGGATTCGAAGCGCAAAATAAATATTCCGCTTTGATAGGGAATGAAGTGGAGAATTCTGGAGATTGGTATTTCTTTGAAAGTTTCAAGATGTCTCTTTACGAAAACAAGGTAAACCTACACGCTGATATTTATAATGTCGTGCCTATATACGTGAAAATTATAAAGGATTCATTAAGCATTTTCCACTTTTGCAGTTCATTTGTAAGCTATGAAGCACAGGCTAGTTCACTAGGCATTAATTATGATAATATTGATGGCTAATAACCATATCAAAATTACCAAAATAAATAGTAAGCACATCCAGCAGATTCTCTCTGAATTACATATTAATTCTAAAGGCATAGCATATCTCATGTATCTATAACAGATTCATGAGATTTATATTTGAAAGGTAGCATTCTGTTTCAAAAACAGTACTTTCACGAATTCAACCTTATCTAATAACAAATATCAGATTATTACATATGTAGGATAACCAAGGTTTTATCACCTTTTGTAAGATTCTCATGTAGACTGGTGTTTATGTCGTCACGTGGTTCAAAGTTGTAAAAAGTTTAATGTTCATTGATCTATTCTTAAACAGTGAAATCATAAAAAGATTTCAATAGCAGTCTGGTCAATCTGTTGTATCATATAATTTAATGGTGTTGACCCTACAAAATTAATTGTGCGATGTTGTTAATTTTATTTACAGTCTTTGAGGTCGGTAACGATCTTTGGCCAGTTCTGTCACAAAACTCGTCCATTGAAATTTCAAGTATAGATGTTCAAATATTTACAGGAATTATCAATAAACACAGAAATAAGAGCAAAAAATTCCAAACCAATGGCAGCTATAACCGTATTTTCTGAGTCCCTGAAATATTTAAAGAACCATCTAATGAAGAGATGCTTCAACATGACTGTTGGGTTAAAAGATGAAGATATACTGTGGACACTGACTGTGCCGGCTATATGGAACGACAATGCCAAATTATTTATGAGGAGAGCTGCTGAGATGGTAACTTGTAATTTAACAAGGCAGTAATTGCAAATTACGCAAGCGGAGTTTAAGGGGGTTTTACATTTGATTTTTTCCCAATATAAGGTATGATGAGAAATGCACTGATATTTCATATCAGAAATGAAGAAAAGCATCGTTTAAAAATTTTATTAAAAAATTATAATTTTACCATCATAGCTTTGATAACTATGTCTAATTCTCTGTTGTTGTAGGCAGGTATACAAAGGTCCCAAAGCAACATAGCCATAATAACTAGGTCTTATTTTCTTTTGTTGTAGGCAGGTAATAGTCATGATAACGTTCTCTTATTCTCGGTGATATTTGTAGGCAGGTATGCCAAGGACTCAGAACAACCTTACCATGATAACTATATTTTATACTCTGCGGATGCAGGCGGGTATACCAAGGTCTCAGATCAACAATGCTATTGTTACTATGTTTTAAACTCTGTGTTTGAAGGCAGATATGGCAAAGTCTGAGAGCAAACTAATCATGATTACTATGTTTTATACTCTGTGGTTGAAGGCAGATATAGCAAGTTCTCAGAGCAAACATAGACATGATAACTATGTCTTATTCTCTGCTATTGTAAGCAGGTATACCAAAAAAGGTCTCCGAGCGACATAAACACGATAACTATGTTCTCCGTGGTTCTAGGCAGGTATAGCAAGGCCTTAGAGCAAATATAGCCATGATACCCATGTACTATTCTCTGTTATTGTAGGCAGGTATACCAAGGTCGCAGTTGTTATTAGCATTGGAACCAGAGGCTGGGGCTATTTTCTGTAAGCATATACCAATAGAGGTTGAACGGAAAGACGACAATTATAGCATCCATACTTTTGAGCCTGGCTCGTGTTATATGGTTGTCGACGCTGGAGGTAGGCTTACATATCTGAATTTATGACCATCCGATATATCTCCGAATGCAGTATTTTGATTGTCAAACGAATTGAAAGATTATAAAAAAGTATTAAAGTCTTAATGTTTAATTTAGAATTTATAGTCCTATGCCAAGCAAACATCGAATACACGACAGACATAAATAACTTTGGAAGTCATCTTAAATAAGTACAAATGCATCAAAAAAGAGATGATTAAAATGCCAAGAATTTTTTTCCGATTTGATTGACTTAATGTAAATACCGTTATTAAAGTGTCATCTGGTTTGTGTTTTGATGTTTTGTCTATTGAGTAGCACGATGGGTTCCACTAGTGGAGCAGGAGTTGCTTACCCTTCAGGAACACCTGAACTCACCTTTATGTTTGTATTGTTCGTGATACTCCAGCTTTAGTTTTCAGTGTAGTGTTGTGTGTACTATGTTTGTCTTTCGTTTCTATTTTTTTTGCCACGGTCTTGTCTGTCTTCTGATTTAAAGATTTCTGTCTGTCCCTTTGGTTTTAATTATTCATCAAATATTGCAATAACTTAGATGCTTTAAAAAATTAAATGTGAAACTGTCGCTCGTTACAGGTGGAACAGTAGACATTACAATCCACAAAGTTGTGAGTAACAACCAGATTCAGGAGGTCCATGCAGCAACCGGTGGACCATGGGGAGGTAATTTTGTCAACAAGGAATATTTTCAATTCCTAGAGAGTGTGTTCGGGAAGAAGACTTTTGAAGAATTCTGTCACGAATGCGTTGATGATTATATTGATCTTGTTCGTGAGTTTGAAGTTAAAAAGCAGAATACGAAACTAGAAGAGCCACGTGTAACTATAAGAATCCCTTTAAATTTAATACATATGTTTGAGAAATATAATAAAGACAATGATATATCGACCTACATTCAGTCTTTACCAAACTACAAAGACTGTGTGGAGGTTAAAAAAGATAAATTAATAATAAGTCAGGAAGTATTTGTGAACTTCTTTAATGGAACTACCAATGCTATTGTAGATCACTTGGAAAAAATAACAAAAGAAAATGAAAACATTTCCTCGATACTTATGATTGGAGGGTTCTCGGATTCGATTATACTACAAAACAAAATTTATGAGAGATTCCGGTCAAAACATGTAATAATTCCAGAAGATGCATCGCTCTGTGTGTTAAAAGGAGCAGTGATTTTTGGACATGACCAAGAGGTTGTGGCAAGTCGTATCCTGAGATGCACGTACGGAATTGAATGTTCGAACGACTTTATAGAGGGCGTCCATGACCCCAGTAAGAAATATATTAGTACTAACACTGGTATTGAGAAATGTAAAGATATTTTTGGGATAATTGCTAAAATGGGAGATTCGGTACCAAGAGAGCATGCGTCAAAAGAACGTTACCTTTTAGTTGACGAACCTAACATTGAAACTGCCAAAATCGCTATTTATGTGTCAACGATTTCATCAACACCACGATACACGACCGAAAACGGATGTAGAAAAATAGGGTATGTATCAATTCCACTGCAAGGAAATAAAGAAAATACACAAAGACGAATATATTTCAGTCTGATATTTGGAGAAACGGAAGTCAAGGTGCTATACAGACAAGACAATTGCGGCAAATGCAACGAGAAACTGTTGGACCTACTGGGTGAAACGACGACAAAATAATAGCCAAAACATCAGGAGAAATTTCCGGTTACGTTCTATGTTGGCAAAGTTGATAAATATTTATAATTGTTCACTAGGTTTGTGTGGCCCAAAGGTCAATCTATTAAATTCAACCTGGATGTTAGTAGTTACATGTTATTACTCGAACCGCTCAAAACATAATATATGTATACAAGAATTTAGATTTTTTAAATTAAATAAAATGTTTATGTTTTAACTCATCGCGTCTTTCGCCTGCTGTCAACTTGATGCTTACCCTTCATGAGGGGATGCTTACCCTTCATGAGGGGATGCTTACCCTTCATGAGCACCTGACCCCTTTCCTGTTTTGTAAAGGAGTTAGTAGATTCTAAGTCTCTGTTCCTTTTGTTTTCGCTTTATCTTTTAAGGTAGTAGATCTAGGTTAAGGGAGATAACTCTTGAAATCAGGAGTATGTTTTTGATATTCTGTTACATGAA
>JARWCS010166171.1:0-14293 GCA_034783895.1 Geukensia demissa | reverse complement strand
TTATATTTCTACTAGATCTTTTATAACTATAAGATATAATGGGTGGTTCGATGTTATCAAAGTATGGAGGAATAAGAAGTACTGTTTCACGCAGAACAAGAGAATTATGATTTGATGTGCCAGTCCTAAGCGTGTATCAGACACCTGGTCTTCCCTTTCATTGTCAGTGATCTGTTTCTTTTTTAAGTTCTAGGCTTTTGCTAATGTGCTAGTATTTAATATTCTATATATTCTTCTTTTATTAAGTGTTCTAGAATTTTACTTGGTTCTTTACGTTTGTTAAAGCTCTGTTCTTTGTCATTACTTTGCGGTCGTCGTCGTTGTCGTCTGTTAACTTTTCAATTCACATATCAATTTTCTCCTCCAAAATTCGAAGGGATTGCAACATTATTCGCATTAATCTTGTCTTGGTGATCCTCTTAAAAACCTTATGAGTCTTTTGCCAGCCGGAAGTAAAACATTGCCGCGAGAGCCAACTATGTGTTCTGATTTGCTGAAAATTTAAGAATCTTCTTGTCGAAAACCGCTGAGCTAATTGAATACCAGTGTTGCAGTTGTGTGTTAATATTGGAGAGGAAAGATTCATACAAAACTATATGACAAACGTGATGACTTAAACTTCCTTATAGTCAATTTGCCTTGATTTGCAGTAACATTCCAGCTAATCCGGTTTATATATTTCCTTACGTATACGTTTTTTCAAGAGCATGTATCCAATACAGTGATTTTCTAGACATATAGCTTGGTCGTTGAAGGAGAAACTGCTAAGAGATATGTTGCTACTCTGTTGAAGTCAACATTCTAAATTTTACGGATGACACCGCAGTAGTTTTTAGTTTAATATGTACATTTGTACAGTGTGTGACATGTTCCGTCTTGTTAGGTTCTTAAGGTTTTCGTGTCTGTCGACTTGTCCGATTTTGTCCTACCCTTCGGCGTTCTTTCGTTCATCGATCGGACATTCAAGATTGAACCTACGGTAACTTCACTAAAAGACATCTTTGCCATTTGTATTTAGCTTTGCATGAATGTTGTCTAGGTGGTCATCTATCAAATTTAAACATTTTAGTCGATTAAAATTAAGACATGGCTGTCAAAGCCAATATTTCGTTTTGATTGGCAAAAGTATTCTCGTCAGAAATCGACACTTAGGCAATTAAATTATTTTGTTGCAGGAGTAATCATTGGATCACCCCTTAGATTGCCTTCACGTACTAGAAAAGCATTAAGAAATTCCTTTAGAGACCAATTTATTTGTAATAATTTTGCCAATGCAAATGTTGCTTATATGGTCAACCAAATTATAATTTTTCTGCCGATCTAATTTAAAAACTACTATGTTCTGACTGGCTGAAACTTTGAGAATCTTTTCTTTCGGAAATTGCTGAACCAACTGAATTGGTTTGCAGTAGAGATGATCAATGGATGGTCCTATACCAAACTTATGAATCTTTCACCGATCGGACATTCAAGAAGGGTGTCTCGTCCCTGCATATTTTTGCATTTAAACCTAAGGTAAAATCACTGATAGATTTTTTTTATCTGTTTTCAATTTTGCCAGTTGCAACTAAACTTTGCTAGAATGCTGTTTAGATAGTTTTCAAATTATTTTTTGTAGGTTAGATTTAAATCATGGCTGCCACAACCAATTATGTGTTCTGATGGCTGAAACCTTGATAATCTTCTTGTCAGAAACTGCAATGTCAATTTTAATTGTTATATTGAAGTGAGTTGTCTTTAATTGCAAAACTCTGAAATAATGAATATATAATGCAGACAGGATACAACGGTATAGTCAATATAAAAATAGGAGATTTTGGCATAATTGTCCATGAGACAGCCAATAATGTCAAAGAAAAAAGGTTTATGATTTGGGGAAAATCGTCCAGTTTGTTTTTATAACTGTTGTTCTGAATTTCTTAAAGTTTATAAAATAGCCCGTTTAACCACGCTTATTGTACTTCTACAAAGCTTTTGGCAAGTTCTTTAGCTATTTTGTGACAAAAAAGATGGAGATGGAAACCGTGTAGTATTTTCAGTACTTAGGACGGGTAGACGAGTTTTTCTTATAATAACAGCATTGTTTGATATTTTTGTGAAAAAAGTTATTAACTACCTGTCATCTTTGATTTGAGGAAAGCATTTCCGCCTTTGTTCACATTTTAATCTACGTATTTGACACCGCATAAAGTTTCCACTATTTCCGGTGATTTATGTGAACTATCTTAAATGTTGATAGTTGATATTACAACATCATGCTGATATTGTACTTTTCGATATTTAACGGGTATGTGTATTTATCAAAACAAACACAAAATAAACAACCGCCTCAGCACAAGATTTCTCTATCTACTGATGAAGTTTCAAATGTACCTAAATGAGATCTAAACGCAACAAAAAATATACTTCAATTGTAGCCATTCAAATAAGATATTTCCTTTCCATTCTTCTTCTATACATTGAGCAACATAAAGTAATTAATAAACAAAACTTAAATCGCGTACGTACAAAATATAAATAAATATAGAATGCATGTTTAAAAGAAAGAATATGGAATATATGCCAGAAAGACACAATCCAAATCTTTTCTGGATTTGCGTTCATAAACACGCTAGGAGCTTAACATAGGAAGATATGTCGAGCTGTTGACTTCACGAAACAAGTTCTTAAAAATAGTGCCCTGCATTTCTTTCTTTGTATCCAGCAGATTGTCGACAAAATAGAAAAATGCACGATTTCACATCGTATCAACATCTTCCAATTTGTGAAAATTTTTTTTACAAATTTGAAAAAAATGTTTCTTTAATGAAAAGAGATTCTTCTTAAAAATAATCTTGTCTTAATTAAGTTATATTTTTTCTAAATGCGACCATTAGGAATAAAAATTTGCTCTTTGGAAAATTTCTTTCTTTTACATTATTTACCCCTTGCTATAAAACTACTTGTTTTAATGTAGAAATAACAATACAGTCTACATTTTCCTGATTGTTATTGTGCAGCTTTAGTCTGCGTATAATTTTAAAACCCGATTAGAGACATAAAATACAATATATTGTACTACATGTATATGTCTCTGCCCCATTTAACAAGCTGTCTCAGGTTATTAACTTTCAATTGACAATAATACGCAAACCATCTGCTGTGAACTTCTATCACTTATCAAACTAGAACACCCCCCCAAAAAATAGAAGCTCAGGAGCCTGAGCCTGTATCGCTCACCTGACAATTGGCTAAGGAGTTTCAGAGGGGAATATTTTTAATGAATCAGCCAATCGGAAACTAGAATCGTCCCTGGCGACCATGCTTTTGTCCGATCGGGATGAAATGAGGCTGCTTTGTGATAGACCTTCCATAGATGTTTCACATCAAATATTAACTTGGCCAAGTAGTTTCAAAAGAGATTAATTTTTTACTGTATCAGACAATCAGAGACAAGAATCGTCCATGGCGGCCACGTTTTAGTCCGATCAGGACGAAACGAGGAAACTTTGTAAACGACCTCTTATAGATGCTTCTTATAAAGTTTGGTTCTATTTGGCTTAGCGGTTTCAGAGGAGAAGATGGAAATGTAAAAGTTTTGATTTTGCAGTAAGATTTTAAGGTGGTTTAATGATTTCGAAATGGTCAAATGGTGAATGGTGACTTCCTTAGCCAGTGAATTTTCACCTAACAAGTAATGTTGGAAGTTCCGTTATGGGCATCATAACCATTACATGCGGAAGGAATAGAGATAAGGTTATTACCAAAAGCGTTATCTTAAGATAAGAAAAGATTTTTTGTGAAATTCATAGAGACCTATTTTAATATTATTTCTATATCTAATTTCTGGAGGTAAAACCACAAAAATTCAGATAAACGGGCATTTCCTGGGAAAATGCTAGTTTATGTGAATTTTTGTGGTTTCGGCGTGCCATATCCATTGGTTGGGAAATTTAGGTTCCAGTCAATAAGAAGGTTACATCCAAATAAACTCCATGGCAAAGTGTTTGGTGAGCGGAACAGGCTCAGCCCTCCGAGTCTCTAGTTTTCGAATGTGTGTTTCTAAATGCATATGTAGTATATTATGGTGGCTGCTTTAAATGACTTAACAGAAAAAAACGCACCAGGCGTTAATAATTTATTCAGGGTACGTACACTTCGGTTTACATGTACTTTCATTCTGGGTATCGATGTACTTAACCATAATAAAACTTCATGTAGGTCATTTTCTTAAAGCCGTTTTAGAATGGGAAGGAAATAAATATTAGGAAAATAAATTCACATTTTATATAACAGAATTATCATATCTCACTCTTCGTTTATTTTTGCCTTTTAAGAAAGTAGGCATATACATAACTTTAATTTTTACCTTCTTTTAATTTTTTTAAATTTACAGTTGTTAAGGACGGCTTGCTGTTTTAAAAGTACATAGAGGTATAATGATGGAGTATTCTTTTTTATTAAAAGTTAATTTCAGAAGTGACCGCCTCGGTGGTGTAATGGTTGGCGTGCTCGCCTCGAGTGCGGAAGGTCGTGGGTTCGATCCCCGGCCGAGTCAAACCAAAGACATTAAAATTGGTATTTGCTGCTTCTCCACTAAGCACGCAGCATTTATGAGTAAGAGCAAAGACTAGTCGGTTCTACAGTCAAAATATTTTGTCTGGGTAAAGTGGTATGTCCTCCTGCGGACTGTTGCTTTTGTGAGCTCGCCCGTTAAAATTCCGGCTCAGCGTGTCGGTCTAGTACAAAACAGGATTTATTCGTCATCATTTATTTATATGCTCTCGTCCTGAATATACATGAAATATTTTTCGCTAAAATTAAGCAACAATTAATCAATCAATAAATTTCAGATGTACATGTAAATTTTATTCGAAGTACTTTTTCACTCAGATCACGGAAAATTATGAGGTGATGTGCCAGCCCCAGCGTGTAATATCAGACACCCGGTCTTCCCCCGCACTGTCAGTGATCTGTTCCTTTTTTAAGTTCTAGACTTTTCCTATTGTGCTAGCATTTATTATTCTATTAAGTGTTCTAGAAATTTACTTGGTTCTTGACGTTTGTTTTAGCTCCGTTCTTTGTAATTCACGTTCGTTATCGTTGTCTGTTAACTTTTCAATTTACATATCAATTTTCTCCTCCGAAATTCGAAGCGGGTTGCAACATTATTCGCATTAATTTTGTCTAGATGATCCTCTTAAAAACTTATAAGTATTGCCAGCTGGAAGTAAAACAGCGCAAGAGATCAAACTATGTGTTCTGATTGGCTGAAAATTTACGAATCTTCTTGTCGGAAACCGCTGATTTGCAGTTAAATATCAGCTACCCCGGCAAATATATTTCCTAACGTATACCTTTTTAAGAGCATGTATCCAATACACCGATTTTCTAGACATATAGCTTGGTCGTTGAAGGAGAAACTGCTCAGAGATATGTTGCTCCTCGGTTGAAGTCAACACTCTAAATTTCACGGATGACACCACAGTAGTTTCTAATTTAATATGCACAGTGTGTGACATGTTCCGTCTTGTTAGGTTCTTGAGGTTTTCGTGTCTGTCGACTTTGTCCTACCCTTCGGTTTTCTTTCGTTCATCGATCGGAAATTCAAGATTGAACCTACGGTAACTTCACTAAAAGACATTTTTTTATGTAATACCTTTGACAATTGCAAGTTAGATTTGCATGAATGTTGTCTAGATGGTCATCTATCAAATTAAATATTTTAGCCGATTAAAAGTAAGACATGGCTGTCAAAGCCAATATTGCGTTAAATGTTCTCGTCAGAAATCGACACTTAGGCAATTAAGTTTTTGTGTTGCAGGAGTAATCATTGGATCGTCCCTTAGATTGCCTTCACGTACTACCACAGTTAGAAGCATTAAGAAATTCCCTTACAGACCAATTCATTTCTAATAATTTTGACAGTTGCAAATGTTGCCTATATGGTATATTTTAATTTTTCTGTCGATCTTATGTAAAACATGGCTCTAAAACCATTACTATGTGCTAATTGGCTGAAACTTTTCAGAAACTGGGGAACCAACTGAATTGTTATGCAGTAGAGATGATCAGTGGATGGTCCTATAACAAACTTACGAATCGTTAACCGATCGGACATTCAAGAAGGGTGTCTCGTCCCTGCATATTTCATTGTATTTTTGCATTTAATCCTCAGGTCAAATCACTTATAGATCTTTTCATCTGTTTTCAATTTTGCCAGTTGCAACTAAACTTTGCTAGAATGCTGTTTAGATGGTTTTCAAATTATTTTTTGTAGGTTAAAATTAAATCATGGCTGCCACAACCAATTATGTGTTCCGATGGCTGAAACCTTGATTATCATCTTGTCAATTTTAATTGTTATATTGAAGTGGATTGTCTTCAATCAAAATTTCAAGTTGCAAAACTGTGATATAATGAATATATAATGCAAGCAGGATACAACGGTATAGTCAATATAAAAATAGGAGATTTGGCACAATTGTCCATCAGACAGCCATCAATGTCAAAGAAAAAAGGTTTATGATTTGGGGAAAATCGTCCGGTTTGCTTTCATAACTATTGTTCGGAATTTCTTAAAGTTTATAACATTAACCCGTTTAACCACTCATATTGTACTTCTACAAAGCTTTTGGCAAATCTTTAGCTATTTTGTGACAAAAAAGTCAAACCTCTTAAAATATATTTACTGACGGAGATGGAAACAGTGTAGTTTTTTCAGTACTTAGGATGGGTAGACGAGTTTTTTTTATAATAAAATCAGTGTTTGATATTTTTGTGAATTAAGTTTATAACTACCTGTCATCTTTGATTTGAAGAAAGCATTTCCGCCTTTGTTCACATTTTAATCTACGTATTTGACACCCGTATAAAGTTTCCACTATTTCTGGTGATGTATGTGAACTATCTTAAAAGTTAATAGTTGTAATTAAATGCATCAGTACATCATGCTGATATTGTACTTTTCGACATTCAACGGGTAGGTGTCTTTATCAAAACAAATACAAAATAAACAACCTCCTCAGCACAGGATTTCCCTTTCTGCTGATAAGGTTTCAATTGTACCTAATTAAAATCTAAACGCAACAATTAATTCGTTCATTTTAAAAAATATACTTCAATTGTAGCCATTCAAATAGATATTTCCCTTCCATTCTTCTTCTATACATTGAGCAACATAAAGTGATACTTGTACAATAATTAATAAACAAAACTTAAATCGCGTACGTACAAAATATAAATAAATATAGAATGCATGTTTAAAAGAAAGAATATGGAATATATGCCAGAAAGACACAATCCAAATCGTATCTGGATTTACCTTCATAAACAAGGTAGGGGCCTTACATAGGAAGATGTGTACGTGTCGAACTGTTGACTTCACGAAACAAGTTTTTAAAAATAGTGCCTTGCATTTCTTTCTATATCCAACAGATTGTCGACAAATTTATTAAAAATGTATTAAAATGCATTATTTCACGTTGCTTTTATTCCTTTCCAGATTTATGACACATTCTTGCTGTAATGAATACAATTACAACCATAAAAGAATAATGACAATTTATAGACTAATAATCATTTTACTTTATTTTATTTTTTCTTTAATATTATCCGAAGTTGCATACCTCGCCTTTATGTCGTTGTAGTATATTTAAATGTTTTAATTTGGTTTTACGAAATGATATTTTGTTATTTCTTTACGTTTGACAGCAGCTTGTATACAAATAGATGTGGTATGATTATCAATGACGCACCCTTCCCAAAAGGCAAAATTATAAATCCACAAGTTAAATTTATGCCTTCAAAATGGACAAAAGGCCCCAGATTGAAATACGATAATTTAATTATAGAAAATCCCACTCTACAAATTTCAACCAAAGACCTGTTTAAAAAAGAACTCGAAGACACCAAAGAGGCAGACAGAAATCGTTAAATCAGAAGACAGAAAAGACCATAGCCAACACAACAGAAACGACAGACAAACATAGTATGCACAACACTATATTAAAAACTAAAACTAGAGTAACACCAACCCTACAAAAACCATAATGAGTTCAGGTGCTCCGGAATGATTAGCAACTCCTTCTCTACTAGTGGCAGCCGTCGTGTTACTCAGTAGACAAAGCCGGTTTAAAGCATATACTGTCTTGTATAAATCTGCCGTATAACTTTCCAGTATATAAATGCTACGAGCGTAATATGGATATTGTAATTATAAAAAGTCAAAAGCATTGAAAATGATTCTAAAAACCATGAAAAGTTTTAATCGGTACATACATCATTGATAACTATTAGAAATGTATTTTGTTGAATTTAAGAGTTTGATAAAAATAATTTGTATCTTGCCCACATTTTACGATTGTTTTTTTTTAATTGTCATTCATGATGCTTATCCATGTTGATATGAAAACTCTAAATCCACCAACACGATTCGAAGAAGGCCCAATAAACGCTTTAAGACAGAATAAATTCTGGAAAATTTTAGGAATTATTTTACATTTTTACTTTACTAATGTACGTTTCATGAGCTGAGTCTCTCATGTTTTGGCTGTTTTTTTCTGAAAGCAACCACAATGGGTGTTAATAATATTACAGGTGTTGTTTTTTGCCCTATGCGCATGTGAAAATTGCCGATTTTTGTGAAATATTAAAGTTCCGACAATGTCGAATTTTTTGCATTTCTGGTACCGCCAAGATTATTTTCACTGACACTTCATATAAATATCTACCAATAGATATAAAATCTATCAAAATAACATAAATCCTTTGAGCAAAAACATATAATGGAGAACGAAAAAATTTTCAAATTTTCATAATGAGTGGAGAAAAACTAAGAGCATGCATAAAAAATTCGAAATATACAAAAGTTACAGGAAGTTTTTGTACATAACATTTTATAAGAATAATAAAGATTCCATCAAAGGATTTTTTAAAAATTAGTGAAAAGTGAGAGACTCAGTTCATGAAACGTACATTTGTTATTTCTCAGTACATCTATAAATATCATTGGAAAGAAATCTTTCCGACAGATTATCGGCTTCATATTATAGAAGTTAAAATAATGAACTGCCATCTGAAACAGTCATTAATATATTACAACGTGGACGATTTAATAGAAATTAATTATACATTTTCCATAATATCTTCATGTTGGTTTTTACGTATTTTTATTGTTTTTATGCAAATAAGTGAATGTCAAACAATTGTTATTTTTATCAAATGAAATATGTAAAATAAGTATTTTGTCAATAAAAAATATTTCATTTTTTTCAAAATAAATCATGTTGTATTAGTAATTGCGAAAAAGAAATTTTTATAAGTAAAGCGTTTTAAGAACGACGTTTATTATAGTGTTTATATAATCTAAACATGTTTAGGGAATTAAGTATTTCGGGATATAAACACAATCCATAACATGTTTAGACATAAACGTGTTTATAGTGATTAAATACATTTTAAGACATTTTATTTCACTAAAGACCCCACATGGGGTATGTTAGTACAAATATTTTAAACATAACAAACAGTGTGAACATATTTGCAACAAAGTAATGATAACTCGTGTCTTTATTTCAATAAAACTTAATTACTTACTCTTTAAATAACATCACAAGCGAGGTAACTCAATTTGTTTGTTCCACGACCAATCCGCATGTTATTATATAATAGTGTTGACCGTCTTGACCGTCGGCCACTAACCCAGTGACAACGTGTTAAAAACGGAAAACGGTAAGATTTTATTATCAAAAACGCATACAATATATCTGGTCATGTTATCTATACACTGTAACGTAATGTCATGGTAATCTATTCAAAAATATTTGAATATAGGAACATTTTACCTTGATCGGCAAGTAAAGAATAACAATAGTTTGGTTCAAAATTATGGACTTACATGACTGTTTCCTATGAAAACAATTACAATGACAATAAAATTGCTTCAATAAAAAGCTAAAATAAATGCAAATATTAAATTTGTTGAAAAAGAAAAACTTATTTGTAAGAAAGAAAATATTCCAAACTTATTGAATTTGGTGACATAATTTGTTTTCTACGAAAATCCGAAGGCAGGATAATATTGTAAAGTTTGACCTTTTGAACATGCTTGAACTGTCGGGTCAAGAGGTCAATCAGTTGAAAATTTCTTAAATGACATTAAACCTGCCGTGGCGTTTTAATATGTTGTACCTGGGTCGTGAAACTTTCAGAAAAATAGGGGCTGCTGATTTGAACTTCAGGCAAAAAATTTATTAACAAAAATATTATAATGGCCGCCTATGCAGTTTGATTTACTATATTTAACCTTTTACATGTTGTAATTGATGAACTATACTTCTATTTCCATGATTTCTATTAATTCTAAATTCAGTCGGATTTAGACGCTAGGAAATAATTTGATACGGCAGAAATCTACGGTCTACTTCAGAGAATAATTTAATGGTAATATTATAATGCAGCAGTAGTATGCTATACACTGTTTAGACTGGTGCCAATGTTCTAATACTTAATCAACATTCATGTTAATATCCCAGAAACAGCATACAGAATATTTGCTGACTTGAATGTTGATTGGTGTAATTTTGTTATAATTTGTCCAAGAGTTATCATCCTGACTCCAAATTTCGGTCTATTAATGTCACTGTGATCTTGATCAACTTGCCACAGAATAAGGCTTTCCTCTTTAAAGGGGGTTCAATCCACACAGGTTTCTGTTATTTTTATTTGTTCAGTCAAACACAAATCGAGTTCTACAGTTTTCCTAGTATTTTATATTTATTGGTTAGTAAAGGCTTAATTCTCCTCTAACTTTTGATTATTTTAATTTCTACGGTAATAATTTGTTTTCATTTTGGTTTTACTTAAGTACATGTTAGAGCTTGATTGTAAAAAGTATTAGCAAAATCCTTGCGCAATTACTTCCTCCATAGTCATTATAATAAGTTCTACATAATCTGGTTTGAGACAACCAATTATCACATGACAGTGTTTCAACATACCTTGCAAAGGTTTATGAGCGCCCCAACCTCCCGGTCTGATCGCCCCACCCTCCCGGTCTGCTCTTTAATGAATGAGCTTTGACAATGTTTTTAAAACGTACGTGGATCAATATGGCATAAAGATGATGAAAAAAAATTACAAATGTATTTCCACTAAAATTCGTAATATTCCATAATGTAGACAATTTAATTCAAATAAAGACACCTCAGCAGGATTTGCATTTCATTTCTTAAGCGCCATCACCCTCTGATTTCCTATTTATACTTTTCAACCTATGATCGAATTTGTTACTTTAGTTCTCTCTCTTTACTGTTTACAGGATATGTTTTTGTACGCAGTAATAACCCTCGTCATATTGTGGATCACGTACCGATGGTTCCGAAGTTCCAAAACGGTTGGTAACTATGGGGACCGGTACGTTTTCATAACTGGATGTGATACTGGGTTCGGTAACATGTTGACTAAGAAGTTGGATGGCATGGGTTTCCACGTGTTTTCAGGATGTCTGACACGGGCAGGAATTGATAAACTAAACAGTGAGACGTCTGATAATGTAAAAGCTGTTCAACTTGACGTCACGAAAACAGAGAGTATTCAAGCGGCATTTGAACAGGTCAAGTCGTCTTTACCAAAGGACAAGGGTAGGATTTAATTTGATATTACTTTTTTCGCCAAAGTACTTTTTAAACTTTTAAGGCATTTTCTCCTGTTTAAATGTCAGTCAGATTTATACTATTATAAGATGTAGAAAAATATCGTTGACTTCCCGATCCTTGTAGTACTGTAGTAGTATTTTATTTTTAATTTTGGTTCAGTTTTTAAACTCAGCACAATCAGGTGCCAAATTTTTATTTTTTTCGTAGGAATTGAACATTTTGTTTTAGAATAGTTATTACTAGGCTACATGTATGGATGCATGATACGGATTCAAATTTAAATTCGTGACACTTAGCATGCTTAATGTTTTGAGGTAAATTGTTTTATTGTGGTTTAAAGCCACTTTAAACGTTCAGTTGTATCGCGGTGGTCAGGAAGCTAGCTGGAGTGCCCCCGGAGAGATCTGCCGATCTTGAGCAGGTAACTGTCAAAGTTTATCACATGTGATGTTAGTCGAACGCACTATTTTTGTATGGCACAAAGTCAGGCTCGAACTCACGCCGTATAGGTGATCTAGGCTACAGTGTTCTGTACAGGTAAGTTTAATATAGACCACTTGACAACCAAGACCCCTCTGGTAAATTGAGGTACAGGTGTGTCGTTTGTATTTTGAAAAGCCCCCATTCATATATTTCTCCATATATTATAGATTTTCTGTTCCACCAGATGATTATAGACTAATCTTTGACCTTTAACCTTTGATCGTCCTTTTGTAGGATAATGGGGAATTGTCAACAATGCTGGCATAACGGGTCCTATTGGTCCACCACAATGATTAATAAAGGATGACTTATCTTTGACCTTTAACCTTTGACAGTATTTTTATAGTATTGTCACCAATGCTAGCATAACCGGTGCTATTGGTCAACCCCAGTGGTTTACAAAAGATGGCTACATACTAACCTTTGACCGTGTTATTGTAGGATTATAGGGTGTTGTCAACGATGCTGGCATAAGGGGACCACATTAGTTAACAAAAGATGACTAGACTGATCTTTGACCGTATTTTTTGTAGGTTTATGGGGTATTGTCAACAATGCTGGCATAACGGGTGCTATTGGTCCACCACAGTGGTTAACAAGAGATGACTACAGACTAACCTTTGAGATTAACACTTTGGGGACGGTTGAAACGTGTCGTGTCTTCTTACCATTACTTCTGAAAGAAAAGGGACGCATTGTTAATGTTACAAGCGTGATGGGAAGGATTGCTTCAGCAAACGTTCCATATGCTGTCTCAAAATTTGCAGCTGAGGGATACTCTGACGCATTAAGGTTTGTATTATCAGCAAAATTACAAAGTGTCTATTAGAAATAATAGTCTCGTTACATCCTTAAATGAATTGACCTCGAATGCGCTCTATTCTTTCTGAACAAAAAAAAATCACAATCATGACAATAATCCGGAGTTTCCCCTCATTAAAGCAAATATTGAAAATAGGATCAGATTCGATAGTTAAACTGAATTACTAACAACCCGGCAAACATCTAACGGTTGCCTTAATATGGCCTTCAAAAACGGACAAAGATCCACACCTTAAGGATTACTCAGTTTCAAAATAACAGGCTTCGAATAGGTAGTGCTAGAATAAGGAAAATAAATGAGCAGAAAAAAAAATCGATGGGTCAATGTGCTAGTTATAAAGCATTTAAAAGTTGGCGGGAAAGCAAATTTCTCTAAATTTTTCATGCATTTAACACTAGTTACCAATTGTTTAAATAAACCATGAAAAAATAACAAGAATTTTATAAGATTTTCAAAAATTTCCTATTAAACTATATAAAAATAAAATATGAAAAGAAAAATGAGGTTTGCTGATTAAAAATATTATTTGCATTTAAATGGGTAAGTCTAGAGGATTCAGAAAATCTAACAAATTTTATGTCATGTATGTGCCTGTCCCAAGCCAAGAAACATCCAAATGAATGCCCTTTTTTGTGTTTGTCTGTTACTGGTTTGGGCATTCATAGTCAACCCCTGCATGTTTGTTGTATTTCCTCCACAGAGACAAGCGCTGGTGCAGGTGACATACAATTTTTAATAAATTCTCTTTTGCCATGCAGAAAACTTTATTATTTTTTTCTCCAAACATATTGCTTAAAATAAATTTGGTTCTAAAACGATTAATTTTATAGCGTTGTTCATGTCACTTTTATTTGTTAGTGATATCTCCCTTTTTGGGAGGCGGACAAGATTTTATGTATCAAACATATTGTTCTGAAATTAAGTCAAAATTATTTATAATTCACATTATTATTACATGTATTTGTAGTACATGTATTACGTCCGCTTACATTAGTAAATCCGAACGGAGTACGCGAATAGCCTTAAACCCAAACTAGTTTCTTATGTTGATACCACGTCTTTTTGTATAAATAGGCCAATAGGATATCGATTTTCCGGTTATTGCACATTGTATTCATTAGTTTTTGACCTTGCTGGCCATGTCTATTTAAAAATACATTAAACGTCTTAGTGAAAGGATGAACTGTGGCGTTTAGAAATATAAAATAATATTAAGAACAATGTCGGAATTTTTTTCGTTTTATATTGCAGCAAGAATATTCCTGCTGTGTTTTCTAAATGTATCATTTCATTTCCTTTAATTGTTGCCAGTGGCACAGGTACTCGTGGACAGGATACCCTATGGTGCCCC
>JARWCS010166060.1:0-14294 GCA_034783895.1 Geukensia demissa | reverse complement strand
GCAAGTAAAAGATCTTAACATATAAAAAAGACTACATATTCAAACAAATAAAAATGGAAAAGGCAAATCCGACAGCAGAGACAACTCCTAAGCACTTCAGGTTCACTTAGTTATTTTGGTTTAATTGGTTACTGTAACTAGAATTGTTCAATGAATAAGACCATTTTTGTGGCGAAAAGTAAAACAAAACTAGCTAAGTATTTTTGATAATACAAACAGCGTGAAAGACTTATTTTTATGCAAACTGGATATATCTTTGCTTATTCCGTTTTCTAACACATCGAGGCTACACTAGTTCAGTTGGATCCTAACCCTCCTCCTTCTCTTTTGGTTAAAGAATAACACAGGGAGGGCTTGGATCCAACTGAACTAGTGTAACCCCGATGTGTGTAGCATGACCGTGTCCCAAGTCAGAACTCTAGGGAAATGGATTTTATTAAAAAAAATTGTAGTTTCATCTTCATTGTTTTTTTTTATTTACAATTGGTTATTTCGCCTGTGATTTGACAATTATACTTAGTTTTTAGTCGAAGCGATTTAGAAAATCGTCGCAAACGTGGAGGGTGTAACCAAGCGACCGACGAATTTTCGATTCTGTAATATTAGAATAACTGCACAAAATTTCCGCACCACAAAAGGTGTTTTAAGTATACTATCAGCTCATTCACTCAATGTGTACTGAAACACGCAAACTTACTTTTCAGAAAAACAAAAGTCTATCAATACGAAAACTATAAAAATTAAGATTTTTATAATTAAAGATTAAATCCTGTTTATTCAAGGATATTTCTATCCAATTCTTTCTTTTGTTTTGGTGTGACGACGAAATTATTCCAGTTGTTTTTGAATTTCTGAACTTGAGCACTTTTTTGCTATGTTTGGATCTCTGACTTCCTTTGTTTTTGTTCAACAATTTCTGATTAGAGATTACTCTTTGAATGCATTTATAGCATATCAAAATATATTCCAAACTAATATGTATGCAACAAAGGTAAACTTATACTTTGTAACCACACGGTCGATACCTCTACTGGTAGGCAAGAGGTCACCAAAGGGTATTTATTCACCTGCCCATACTTGTTTGTCATGAAATTGAGCAAAAAATCGGTAATTTGCTGTATTTGTTTAAATTTTAAAACACTGAACTCACGAAGAGGCCTGGAAACGTCCCTACGGCTGGCCTTTACTCCTATTTGAGATTATAGTTCTTTTACCAGCTTTAGTTTTCAGTGTAGTAGTGTGTTCTATGTTTGTCTTTCGTTTCATTTTGTTGGTCAAGGTCTTGTCTTTTTTCTTACTTAACGATTTCTGCCCGCCCCTTTGGTATCTTTGAATTGCTTTTACTATGTTTGGATCCCAGATTCTATGTTTTAGTTCGTATTCTACTGATGAGAGGGTACTCTTTGAAATGCGCATATAGCGTATCAAAATTAATCATACTTACATTTATCTTATAAGAACATGGGTAAACTTGTACGTTTTCCATAAAATATAAAACAACAAAATTTGCACACTTAGGTAATGCTTACCCTTCACGAGCACCTGATCACACTCCTGATATTGTAAAGGGGTTCATGGATTCCAAGCATTTGTTCCTTTTGTTTTCGTTTTATCTTTTAGTTTGTTTTAAATTTGTCTTGTCTCTTTGGACTATTCACTTCTGATCTCTCACATGGATGGTAATTCTACACTGCACTTAGGAAGGTTATGAAGGAGGTCTCTCAGAGATATTTAAATTGATCAAGTATTCATTTTTATGGTATTGTTACATGTAAGTAGGATTCATAAATTGACAACGTTCTTATGAAGAAATCGTTAACAGCCAGAAATATCATTAAAGTCAGAAACTATTACACTTCTCGATGATGTTTTATAGAAACTGTAGCCACCTTCAAAATCTTTGAAAATCTATGAAAATTACTTTCAAAATTTAAATTAAACTAACAATAAATCACTTTTATTTGATTTGCAAAACAATGTTCTAATAAAACAGACATGGCCTTTGCCAATATAAGATTTCGTAAAAATGCTAAATATTGTAAATTGGAAAATGCTTAAATAGATAAACTGTAAAAGTTAAGATTACATACCTGAAATTAACGGAACAATGATTGAAAAGAAGGTATGTCAGTCTTCGACGTTGATGAGGAAGATGTTGAAAACGAATGTTACTTGAAATCATCATTTTAACAAGATGTTGCAGAGTACTGGAGTTTTAAGTTCCCAAGTACTTTCAATGGGCATCTTAGATCTTAAATTTGATAATTTGGGTTAATTACACAAACATTTATTTTTAATGATGCTGTAAAAGTGGTTATGTAATATCAACATCGATGCACTTTCCGTAAATAATATCTTTTCTAACATATTTTAGGATCTTTTGAACATACTCAGATTTACGTAAAATGCTGTGAAGATAGATCTTGAAGATATCAAAGAGACAGACGAAAGTTGTTATTTCAGAAGACAGTCAAAACCATGGCCAATAAAACTAAACAGAATACAAGCATAAGTACAAAATACTACACTTGAAACCAAAAGCTTGCATGAACCGAACCTTTGTAAAACGATAGTGAGCTAAGGTGTTCCGGGAGTGTAGGCAACTCATGATCCACTCGTGGCACTCGCAGTGTTACTAACTGAATAACAACCCAATGATAGTTCATTGAAAAATGAAAGATCATGTCATTGCTGATAGTTTTTTTCTCCTGTGTAACCCTAAGGCATTACTAATTAAATAAACCCTAGGTATATGCCATTCCCTTACCCTAAGACATAACAGAATGTTTGATTGATTGATTGATTGATTGATGGATGGATGGATTGATAGTTGTTTAGCGCCTCGTTCGCAGTATTTCAGCCATATCGTGACGAGAACATACATAATATTTATTGAAATTGAAAATAAGATATGCTGTACTTAAATGGCCGATTGACAAATAAAATAGTCTTTAAAGTTAAAGATTAAACGGTAAAAATAAATCTCATACAGAAAAAACGAAAGATTTGTTGGGTTAAAGAATCACAGATAGAATCAAATATGTCTGATTAAATTCCACGTAGTATATAAAACATATTCAAAAAGCATACTACAAAAAAAATTAAAAAAAAACAAAATTAGTGTTTGCATATATTCGTAAATATAGACCAACATCTTTTGAATACTTTAAAAGTTTGTCGCCAGCGACGTTTATAAATAAATCCTTAAAGTCAGTGACTGTGTAGTACTGACGAATAATGTCGAATTTATCTACACATTCAACTAAGATGTTTAATAGAAGGCCGGCATTGACATGGGATACACTGAGGAGGCGGCTCACCATAAAAAATATACGAGTTATATTAGTCTCCTGATGTGGCCAATGCGGCATCTAATTAAAACAACTTGATCTTTTCGGGTTCTATCAAGCGTATTATTATTTTAACCAATTTTTGGCTGAATTTCATGCAGCTTATTGTTGATCTGCTAATCCTACTGGGATTGTCATAGTTTTAAAACATATTTAACAATTGGAGATTTATATTTAATAAACGGTACAGATTAAATTGTAACGCCTATCGAGAATAAATATGTACAAGTAATAGCTTTTCTAAAAAGCTAACCGTCTCTTAGCTTTTTTATAATACCGATTTATTTGTTTTATCAATTTGTGAATCAGTTATGTTGATATACATGGTATATTTTACCATTGCAAAAATTGTTAGATAATAAACAGGCTATATGTTTTACCAGACTGGGTTTCCAATGTGGCATACATTTATTAATTTAAACTAAATATAAAAATGAGCAGTTTACAGAAGCATGGTTAACAGACGCTCGAAAATGCTGAAACGCAGAAATTTGGACCGATGAGTATTGACCAACTTCTTACCATCGCTCATTATGGTATGTAATCCAAGGGATTGTCCGAATGTAGTCATGAAACAACAACAGCAAATAATAATCTGTTCGACCTGCCAAACATTTTCACACTGGAAAAAACTTTCGTTTTTAAAAGTAAAAAGTTGAAGTTACATATTATTTAACCAACGATGTCAAATTGAGACGAATACTGACGGCTAAACTATTACGAAGTCCGTACTCATTCCTGCCTTATATACTCGAATCGGGCTGATCACTATTTTTGCATCAAAGGAGTAGAACTGGTTTCGAAAGGGGACAAACTTTTAAATGTGACAAACAAAAAGGTAGTAGTGGTAGTAAGTGGTAGGCTAAAATTTGACCGGTTTCTGTGCCTAAAATTATTGTTCCAGTAAACCTTTAAATGAAGTTGTAACTGAAGTATAGTTTTGCTCCCCCCATGCCCCCGGCTCCTATTGTCTGACTCTTGTAGGAAATGAATATGCTTGTCGATTAATCGATAGGCTATATGAATTTTTATGGGTACCAAATAGGCCTTTTTAATTACAATCTTATTCCTATACTGTTATGAATTCCAGTTTATGACCATACTCCACAAAGTTCCCTTTTAATCAGATTTAAAAAATAAATCTTAATAACACTTACCGCTATCTTGACGATATCTTAGCAATTAATAACCCCGACTTGTTTAAATATGTCACTACAATTTAGCCTATAGAGAACTTTCTTTGAATAAAGCTAATCAGGACAGGTTTCATTAAAATTGGCTCCAATATTCGGTGTATATTTTTCTCAGCTTGTCCGCTTTGCCATTGAATCAGTGATGTTTTAGATTTTTTTGAAATTTGTAACAAATTGCTAAGTAAAGGATTTTGTTATCATACATATTTAAAACATATACCAAATTCTCTCATAAAAATAAAGATGTAATTCTAAAGTGTTGGTTGCAACTGCAGAAAATTGATAAAAACCCTAGGGATATCACTTTGAAACTTTATTTGATATGTGGTAAATAAAGCTCGTAAATTTAAACAAAACCGCTTGGAACTTAATCAGTTACTCGAATTAACTTATACATAAAGCTTGTCTTAATGCCATTATTTAAGATGTTTGAATATTGTGTTCTTTTGTATCAGCCATGACTCTCTACTCAATAATTTACATAAAGATTAATTTTACTCAATATTTTCCACAAAAAAAAAATCATGCATGCTGTCGATACTTCTTAATTTTGGCACTTGCAAAAAACCTTGTTTTCTTTGGTTATTAATGATATTTTACACTAAATCCAGTCGGACTTGTTTTGATTGATGTTTTAGATAAGGAGTACCAAGTTTTATGAAATGTGTTTGAATTTGGACTAACTGTCAAAAAAGCGAGTAGCTTTTCTAGGTCGGATCATCTTGTTGTCTCTTGTGAGTGTCTGCGCACTATGAATCGACTTCAAAAGTTAAATCTGATGCAGTTGCTCTTTTCGATACCCCACTGGGTCAAACCAAAGACACTGGAATTGGTATTCGCTACCTCTTCATTAAGCACGCAGCATTTGGGAGTAAGAGCAAGGACTGTTCAACCCAGAGTCAGAATAATGTGTCTGGGTTAAGTTGCAGGTCTTCCTGTGGACTGTTGCTTTCGTGAGATTCGGCGTGTCTTTCTAGTATAAAGCAAGTTTCTTTCATCATCACTAATTAATATGTATTTATTTATGTCGTTATGTCACACAACTCTCACAGGTTACGGGTTGAGAATTCATATACATATCTAATCCCGCAAAATACTTTGTGTTCCTGTCCCAAGTTAGGAACCTGTAATCCAGTGGATGTCGTTATATTAATACCTAAGTGTTACTTGTTTTACATTGTATATTCATTTGGCTGAGAATTATTACATTTGAATATCATCATATTCTATTCTTTTACAGCCTTATATGTATCCATTATTGAAGATATTAGGGCAACCTGTATATATTTCTAATTTATACGTTTACGATGGTATCTCATGGACAATCGTATCACAGGACTGAAACAGATACAGGGCTTGACTTACTGAGCTGACCCACCTTATTTTCTAGGTGACGGAAGGGAAAATTTTGCTCGTTAAGGGATGCCGGGCTGTAATGCGGAAAGTCTGTCTGTAGACCATAGTTTGTAACGTGTTTTGAGAATTACATATTCCCTACACGTAAATGACCCCTTTCGTATATCTCAAAAAGAGAAGGCCTATGGCTGATACGAATGGCTGTATTCTCCGTTCGTATCCAACCCATTCATTTTCTGATGACAATCAAAAGCGATTGCCCTTTTTGTCCTATTCCGAAATTTTGAAAATTATGTATTTGTTAAATTTACATGTACTCGTCCTAATATATGTCTGAAATTTTTGCCGCCTAATGTTGAGAGACAAACGTTAAATAATGTCATACCAGCATCAATGTGAGTGAAGGTCAAATTGGCCTGTCTGAAATTCTTCGTTTTATACATATATCCAGTTTGTTTGCTGCAAATCATATCAACTCATGTTTCAATATTATAAATCAGCGAATCGTAAGTTTACTAAACTATGCTTTAAAGGAATATCCGAGTACGTACTCGAACCATTGTTCTCTTTAAGTATTTTGTTTTTTTATGTAATGTCTGTTTTGTTCTTGTTCTCGAAATTGTCGTGCCCACCTTTTTTATCTGACCTCTGCAATTTTCTGGCTTCAATCGAATAACGATATTCCAAAACATCGCGCAAAAAAGCCTGTCACTGACCATGAGATCCCCTTTATTTTGCTTTTTATGCAAAGCATTTGTAAATATTTCTTAGCGTGATTTAAATTTACCGGGCTTTATTCGGGGACACATTTTTTACCGGGTGAACGAATCAAAAGAAGCGATTGTGATAGTTAGGTTTCCCAGTAAGATAGGGAATAATAAAGTTATATAATCTGTTCCAATAATTTATAAAAAAAAACTGAAATTACTACGTATAAACTTTATCCACTCAGTACCTCGTACTTGAGTACCTCTTTTGCCATATTGTAATCTTCGACTTGTTTGGATTTGTGCTTCTTTTGCTACATGTATATTTGGATCTTCGACTTCCTATGTCTCGATTCCAATGCTATTGTTGAGAGTTTGCTCCTTGAAATGTACATTTAGCATACCTTAATTTCCCATATTTAGTTAACATTGGTAATTTTGTATTTTGCAACACATTCTATAAATGTAAGTCCAGTATCAGTGTTTATCCGAGCGCAAAGTGTTTAAAAATATCAACTAAGACTTAAACAGTAGCTTTCTAGTTTTCAAGTCCAGTGTAGAATCAATGTAGTAGAATTTATATGTGAGAGATCAAAAAATGCATAGTCCGAAGAGCAAGATAAATTCAAAACAAACCAAAAGATAAAACGAAAACAAAAAGAATAAAGGCTTGGAATCCACAAACTCTCTTACATAACAGGAGAGGAATCGGGTGCTAATGAAGGGTAAGCAGGTGACTTTCAATTTTCTAGCAATTTGCCATCGAATTAAAAGATTTCATACAACTAACGCCAGGCCGATATGCAGTTTTTAACTATTTAATTGCTTGTCAAAAGCTCACAAGCTTATAGCTTGGGCTCCACTTTTTCCTTAACATCTATAACTGAAAACTCGAAAGGAACACAAATTTTCTGTTGATTTTCTTAACGTTAATATAGTTTTGTCGACATGCATTCATTTCAACTTTACAGTTCTGTCAAAACTAAACCAAAAACATTGCACCCCAAATGGTTACATTCTCAGATTCTCATATCGACACGCAGTATTTTGGACTGCTTCATAAGGAACTTCAGCCGAATATTTTTCGAATATTTAAAAATAACTAGGGTTGGTGAATGGTCTGTGGTCTGTGGTCAAGCGATGGTCTCTTGCTAGGCATTTAAGATCAATTATCACCAAGTAATGACCCATTAAAATAGACACGGTACTACTTATGAAGGACAGGTCGACAAGTACATTTTGAACATATTAACTCTCAATGAAACCCGAAAATTACGAGCGACTCTTATCTTATAAGCATCCGTTTCGTCAACAATGGAACCTGTCATTTTGAACATTGTTTTCATTCATTTGATAAACGTACAGTCCAAACTTTAATTTTGTTACGTTAACTGTCTGTCATTCACTTCCCGTTATGTAAATTCAAACATCATAAAGTCTACCTTTTTAACAGATTTTTAATTGGTTTTCTGTCAAACTGAAAGTCAAACTTTTTAATTTGTAATATTGAAGACTAAAATTTTATGTTTGTTTTTGCAATGACTTGTGTGCTAGAAATAATTATCACAGTGTTTAACATTTGAGTTAAAAAGCTTCCTTCTCATATTCTGCTGCTAAAGGAGAAATAGTGCCAGAAAATCCAATTTTGTCATTGTTATTTTTAGAATTGTTCGTATCCAAAGTGCTAAAATCCAGCTCGTTGTCACTATCGTCCATTGAGTCTAGCCACATGTTAAACCTTTGTACATTAAAGTATTGATCTAATGCCTTTAACCCTGTAAAAAATAAAATTAAAATCATTAGAGGATTTTCAAAGATACTACCACAGCGGATCACGATAATGACAACAACTACGTTCCTCTATACATAAGATGTTTTAACAGTGGAGTATTTTTAAATTTTCCGCCCACTACTGAATACATTTTGTAATTTAAAGTGATGTTTTCTGCAACATCATCAGGCAAAAATTTCCTTCTGATTTTAACACTTCCTTTAAGGAAACCTTCGGTTTTTACGGTCTCTTATTACATATGGTTTACACAGATTTTTCAAATTTCGATTACACAAAATACCTGCTCTTATTAAATATGATTATTGCTGCAATCATCTGTATTTTGTTTAACTATTACCGTATTACTCCTATTTAGCCCCCTGTGCTCTAAGCGTCTCTCATAATAATTTTGAAAGACTTAAGCTCCCCCTAAAACTGGTAGTACAAAGCTTTAAATGATCAAAGAACAGAAAAGTTTTTGTGAAGATCATGTAATTTGATATCAAGGGCTATTTAATATGCTTTGGAGAGAAACTAGAACTCTTAATTTCATGCTATCCTAAACTACGGAAACATAAAATATTTCGAGCCAGACTTGAACGAATTCCGGATTTTGCAGATTCTAATAAATGTTTGAATTTTGAAGCTTTCTGGGCGCTTAATACCAGGAATACGGTATTCGCTGTTATATGAGTATTTCCATTTCCAATGTTTTGATTTTGGTTTTCCTATGTTTTGTTTCTGATGCTGCTACTGACAGATTGTGCATATGACATATCTAAATCATCATAATGGTAAATTTTTATTTAAAGTAAATCACACGTTTTTTTTTTTTTTTTTTTTAAAAAGTCAAGAGTAATCAAGACTGGTAGTTGCCAGTCTCGCAAAACTTTTTTTTTTGTTTGTTTGATTTTGGTAGGCGCGAAATAAGCAATATTTTAATTATATTGCGGAGGTCAGTTTTGTTGAGTGAGGTCTCCGGAGAGAACCACAAATCTTAGGCAAGTAACTCGCGAACTATATTCTATGCTTTCGTATGGTGAAAATCCATGTAATTAAGTGATAAGCTAAAGTCATCTGTACAAATTGCCCAGACAACTTATACACCCAGGTTCTAATAGTTTCAATCATGTACACCCGATATAATGTTTCGAGTGACAAAACAACCTTCCAACATCATAATTTAATATATAAGGAAACGAATAAAACTACGTAACATGGAATAAACTGGTATTTTGGATGAAAAGCAATACCTTGTTCTTTACTATTATCTGCCACTTCAACTCGGATCATATCGGAGTGCACTAATCGTTGAATTGATCTTATAACCTATAAGAGATAAGTTAAAAATACTCCAATTAGTTAATAACTTTGTAAAATGAATCAAATGTCATTCTTCGAGCTATGCCTAGTTGCGCTTATTCAGTCCTTTTCCAATCTGCAACTTTTTGTATGTTATGTTTTCGTTATCATGTTGAAGCTTAAAACTAGTTATTTCTCCACAGAAATGGGTCTCGAAGGCCGTACTTCGGCCCTTAAAATCGAGTATTTTGAATAATACGCAAACACAGCTTTTTACTAGAAATATTCAAAATATTTAATAGACAATATCGTCTTCCTACAAAACACAATATCCAGCTACTTATTTTTAATTCCCTCCAAAAACAGCGTTCTCATGAAAATAGCTTACATAAGGCAATTTTGGCATAGATTTCGTTTAACAAAACATTGGTCGTTCAAAATCTCGTTTTGATGAAAAAAAAGGTTAATAAAGGCAAGAATCATTTTTCGAAGCATATGGCCCATGTTGTATCATACAAAAACGACTAACAAGACAAGGTTCAACAAACCACATTTTTACCCAAGAATATGTCTAGAAAATAAAAAATGCTAACATCTATTATTTTATATCTTTTGTATTGATAAATGTATATAAAGGAATGTTAAAGAGTTGGTTTAGTTACATTGGTACTACTTAGGTCACTTGGCACATATAAATTGCTTAAAACGTGAAAATACAAAATGTGATACAATGTTGTTTATTTTAATATAGATTACACAAAAACATTAGAACCAAACTTTGCACAATTAAAGAATTTTCAAGTACAAATGTAAAGTTATAATATCTTTTTTGTTGATTAGTGCGCTCATATCTATTTTGAACAAAAATTACCTCCAAAAACTTTGTATTTTTACAGAAATATTACATTCTCGTTGAAATAGTCAAACATGTAAAATGTATACCTGTTTGTGATTATTTTGCGAAATGATGACAATATATATATATATAAGTTATGAATTTTTTAAGACGGTCATTAAACAGCATTTTCACAACAACTTGTTTGTCATAAAATCTAACACTTGGGCAAAATATAGGGCTTAGCGTAATTACTTTCTCCTCTGGTCGCAAAATGACTTTTGAATGACAATTTTGCCAAAATTGCCAAAATTTGCAAAATAACCTCCTATTGAATATTGCGGCGTTTGTTATGAACCAAATTGATATATGTAAACACTTAAAAGCAATGTTTCAAATGATATTTAAAAACTTTTAGTGGAATTTCAGGGCAAAATATGACCCTTTGTGAACTTAATCTCCATTGCTGATTGCATTACTTACAACTTTAGATAATCATGAGGTTTTTTTTCAAAATCTTGTAGTAAGAGACGGTGTGGTTAAGTCGGAGACGCGTTCACCTACACAGTTGCTTTCGCATTGAAAGAAGAAAACACGGTTTTGCTATATTTCAAGCTTGGATAAAAATGACCAGTCTCCCAAACATAATGCCAAACAACAGGGGATAACACTGAGCCCAAAACTAAATGATAAAGTAATCGGTAATGCTGTATATCATGAATTTTGCGTTTTGTTGTGTCACTTCTTGTGTTAGGTTTTCGTTTAAACGGTCGATTCAACACTTATAATACATTATGAATATGAATCGTTAGCTACATATTAGGAATATTGAAATATTAATTTTATAATATGAATATAGATTATCCTTCTGTTACCCGTCGATAACGGATCGTCTCTAATCTCGACGGTATATTTTTCAAAGCTCGAGCTCTAAACGTAGAAAGTTTAACTGGCAACCTTGCAACCTTCAGTAAAGAACACTGTACAATGTTTTTCCGATTAATAGAACCTCCAAAGGTGGATTTTGTAGTCTTTAGGTTTTTCTTTTGTGGACGCAATGCAAGAAATTTTACCAATATAACTGCTGTAAAGAAGCTGTATTATCTTTATACATATTATTTCTTACCTCTTTGCCTTGTCGGCCTTCATGGACATTTTGACATGCTATATGTATTTTTGATTCTCCAGGACAATTTTTGCTTATTTGATTACCAAGTCGCTTCCAGAATCTATCAAAAATTATAAAATATACATAAGTACTTTTGTTTATTATGGAAATGAACGTTGACTGAACTCTTGCCATTACCGGTATGTTATTTGATTGATTGATTGTTTTTTTGTACTTGTTTTTCGGTTGCTCTTTTCGGATATAATATATTTCTAGTCGATTATGTAATTTATTTACACTTTTTCCCTTTGTCTTGTGGACGCTTTGCAATATGACTGCTGGATTGAATCTTCGAAATTGAGAAATATTCGTCGATTACCTGTCTTTGACTATATAATGACAGATAACTGATTCTTGATCATTTGAATGATGCTCATAAGATCTTTCTAAACATTACATTTCTACTAATTCTGTGCAGTTTTTTTTTCTACAGTGCCCGTTTGTGAATTACTGTGTTCGGCTATCAGAACATTTTTAACATTGAATTTAATCTGCAAAACAAAGTTTTCGATGTCGGATGCCCTGTCAAATATAATGAGGCAGTCCTACTAGGCTGCAAAAATCTGCCACTTTATTAACGTTGTTTATTAGTCTAAAAATCATTTTATACAAGATTTGAATCATATTTTTGTGCAAATACTTTGTTACGTAAATAACCAAAATCTAAAATAAAAACCCACGGTCACCGTTCAAATCACATGAATAACACATATTTTTAAAAAATCTAGTATTACGGTTTTCCTTGTGCTTTTTATGTTATATGTTAAAAGATAACTTCTTTGACTTCATAAATATTCTTTGTTAAGAGGTGACCCATTATTTTCGTTTCCTAAAGTATATATAAAATTTTAACCTTGGAAAATATTAGCATTATCTAAAATTCAAAATTTTGTTTTATGTAAACCCGGGAATTGCTTTTACTTGAGGCAATTTGTTTACGTCAAATCTGTTGCACGACATTATCATTAAGACAATAAATTGCGTATCATGCGCAACAATTATGTATGATTACACATTAATCTTTATTCTGATACTACGTTGGATACTGGAATTAATTATACGATAAATAGAGGATTGAAACACGTTATATCATGCAGCCTACAAATACTTACTTACTCTCTAACGTCTTTGTAAGAATCTTTATGGATTTTCTGTGGCGTTACAACAAATTTCCGCAGCAGGTATAAATAACCTGGACCTCCCTTTTGGTGATAAATTAATAGTTGAGATATAAATGACAATAACAAGAATATTCATATCAAACCCAAAGTAGCAATTGGATGGAAATTTAAGTATTCATACGTACATAATCACATTCACGGTGGCCATACGATCAACAACTCACTCAGAATATTCAACCAGTTCATTTTGAAACATAACATTAAAAATATTTTGTAAAAAAGCCTCTTATTGAGCACTGCATGATTCAAATGTCCTAGGAGAAATAAAGAAATCTTGAAAATCGTACTGACTGATTACAATTTTTGTTGCAATGTCATCGTCCGAAAGTTCAAAGGCTAATAAAACAGACGTTTGTGCATAATTTGCTAAAGTATATTTTAAATATGCTGTCTTCGTCATTGCTGGGTGATTCATTGAAAAAGAACTATTATCCTAATCAAATTCCTCGTTGTCTTTTCATTGGAGTTCTATTAAGATCAAAATTATTATCCTCATATTCATTCTGTTTTCTCCTTAATAAAATACCCTGTTCGCTATAAATTCTCCTAGTTGAGTCTCAAATCGAAAAGTTTATATGGAAAAAAAATCGAACAGCAGTAACATATGTTGAACACAATGGACAGACGTTGAAATTTGTTAACGTCAAGTTTCTTGGTGTATTTGACGTATATGGAAGAGTGTCATCGCTGAATATGTGTCCACTGACCTTATTTCGTTTTTTAACCTACGGTGTAATTTCAGTATGACAGAACTTTGGAGGGAGTTCTAGATGTATGTTTTTTTCTTAAGGGTTCGGAGTGTTGTAATTTAAAAACGGAAAAAATATGAATTAACTTCGTATAGATTTTCTTATCAAACCCATACAGTTATATGACTAATTATAAGCAGGAAAATGCCCCTTTTCTTTCAAGGCCGTCCAAAATGGCCCACTCAAACTTTTCCAATACGTAGTTTGTAGTTTATTCCAATGTATTTTATATGGATTATGTGTTTCTAGTTATGAGTGAATATTACGGGTACACAATGCAATATGGTACCAACTTTATTCCCATCTTATTCTTGTTTCATTCTTCTCGGAACCCGTGTTTATTGGTTAAAGAATTAATTTTTGATAGAATTGATTGAACTAGTGTGTTTGTCGTATGGTCACCGTGACGTTTAAGGATTGATCACTGTTTTTCAAATGATACATGAATCTACTGGCATTTCTCAAAATGATTCCAACATTTCAATTTCATCCCATTGTGACTTGTCAGGTACTTGAATAAACTTGTACATGAAGGTTATCTTATGTATATTATTTCAAGATTTTGAAATATTGTCTTCTTTGGTACAAACATTAACTCTCTACTGAATAAAAGGAATTCGAAGATACCAAAGGGGCAGACAGAAATCGTTAAGTCGGAAGACAGACAAGACCATGGCCAACA
>JARWCS010165951.1:0-14294 GCA_034783895.1 Geukensia demissa | reverse complement strand
GCATGCATATTTGAAATATATATACATGTATAGACATCAGAGCTAAAACAAACACAAAAGGAAGCCTAAAACCTGCCCTACATTTTATTTGTCATGCCAAAATTTGGTCCCAAATTTTAATTGGTAAGTGCAACCTAAGGCACGGACCATCTGATTTTCCGGAGAGGTGGGCTGGTATTTGTTTGTGGGCAAGATTATTTTTTCCATGTAAAGTTTACGTCAGAAAATTTCTTTTTTTCCCAATGGCCAGATAGTAGGACAGAATATATTTTTCACTCCAGATGCTGGCCAGTTTTTTGGGGGGACAAAAATTGGGGTCAGAATTTTGTTTTTCTAAAATCCCCCCAGGAAAAGAAAATGGTCTCTGCCTTAAACTGGTAACGTGGCACGTAAGCAATGATAACGACATTTCAGAATTCAGGTTGAAATAGCGCGTGAATCCACGATATAATGAAACCTGTCTAAAGTTACCATTGATGCTATCACTTTTGACTGTTCTAAGAAATTATTTTCCTCAGCCTAATTTTGGCAATTAGAGGAATGATAATTTAACTGAGGGTGGGAGTTATATGATTTTATTTCTCCAACAATTTTTTTTTGTAATTTTTCGCAGCGATTAGTCACATTTTTACTAAAAATTAACATTACGCTATATGGGTCTGATCGAGGGGGACTGGCGACGGAATATTTTCTTTTTGTTACCTGCCTTCCAGAATTTTTTCTCATATAGTTGGGCATCAAAATATTTTTTGTGAAAAACCATAACACCCAATGAGTTGAATGGTCGTTCCCCAATGGAAATTTTTTCTCAAAGTAATAAATAAAGAAAACTCATACAGTATAAAATGAAATACAATAAAATTTCTCAAACAGCTGGTAGTACCTTATATTATACACAATTCTCATGAAAATGTAACATCTTCAGAAGAATGTCACAAAAACATGATTAAAGTAAACACAACGGAACAGTTTCATTACAACGACAGCATTTCCAGCTATTTCTTATCATTAAGACAAATAACTAAATAATTATGGTCCAAGATAAGCTAGTTGTATTACAAAAAAAAAACACAAGACAACATCTTTGAAATTAGATTTTCGCAAAAATCCCCACTCTGAAAAACAGTTGTGACGGAAAACAGAAATCTGAGAACTTTAACGTTTGTAGCAACGGAGGATCATCTCACCACGGGTAGTCAGTGGGAAGAATGGCTAGAAGGAATAGAAAGAGAATTCCGATATTTCCGAATCACAGATCCAGAGGACAAGAAAGATGCTATGATAATTTACGGAGGAAAAGAGATCGCAAGACTGGAGAAAAGTATTCCTGATCCGAGAGATAGACACTTGGACGTTTATGAGAAAATGAGGAAGAAGTTGAATGATTACTTCGCACCAAAGAAGAATAAACATTATTCAAGGTACGTTTTTCTCAAGATGAGACCAATTAATGGGGAATCAACTATATCCTATGCAGCTAGGTTAAGGGAAAAAGCCGCCGACTGTGAATTTGAAAATCAAGATGATAGAATTTTAGAACACATAATTCAAACAACAGATAACCAATCTCTTATAAAGAAAACCATAAACAAGAAATGGACCCTAGATGAAATGTTACAAGAAGTTCACCAACTTGAAGACACGACACTTCAAATTCACGATATGAAAGATACGAGAAACTCAGGGGAAATTGCAAAAGTTACAAAAGGGAGAGTCGCGCACCAGAGATACTCACAAAATACACGCACGCAACAGAAGGGAAAATATACAGGAAGGAAAATTTGCAAATACTGCGGAAAAACACACGATTTTGATCGCCGGGAAAATTGTGGAGCGTACGGGAAGCAATGCAACAAATGTGATAAGTGGAATCATTTTGCTGCGGTATGTAAGTCACGGGGACATGAAGTAAAACAGAAACCAAGAGATTTCCGGAGAAAACAAAATCCAAAGAAGAAGTACAGAGATGTAAGGAAGACTACAGAAGAAAGCAGTGAGGAAGGAAGTTCGGATGATGAATTTTTCGGGAATGCAATAAAACACATAGAAACTGTGAAACGTGTTAGCGTAAACAAAGTTGGAGATAGCGCAAAAACAGTACAAATTTTGATGAATGATGTACCAGTGAGAATTGAACCGGACAGCGGAGCGGACGTGAACATTATGGATGAATACCAATATAGAGCTTACAAACACAGAACACAAGGAGAGACAGAATTATTGGCAAGCAAGACAAAACTAAGCACTTTACAGAATAGCCTTCCAGTGAAAGGAGAATTTGAAACTACGATAAGAAATGCAACAAGAGGCGTTAGAACGAAAATAGTCGTAATAAAAGGTAAAATAAACTCACCGCCACTTATAGGCAAGAAAACCCTTATTGATTTGGGAATGTTGCAGATAAAGAAGGACGGATCACTGAAAGAGCCCAATGATTTGAGAATTAAAGAGGACCATGTAAAATCCGTGAAGGAAAATTTCCAAGAAATAGACCAAATTACAAGCAGGTATAAAGAAGTTTTTGAGGGTATCGGATTGATAGCAGATCCAAGAAAGACAGAAAATTTTACGGTAAAATTTTCAATGAAACCAGAAACTGTACCAGTTGCACAGAAACCCAGACCAGTACCATATTACTTACAAGAACCCTTAAAGAAATGGATTGATCAAGGATTAGAACAAGACATATTTGAGAAGGTAAAACCTGGAGAACCAGTTACTTGGTGTTCACCTTTAGTGGTACAGCCTAAACCAAAATTCAGTAAAATACCAAAAGAACAGTTAGAACCACACATGATCAGAGCCAGTGTAGATCTCAGGATTCCAAATAAATACATGGAAAGAAACAGAATTTTACAATCGCCAGTAGTAGAGGATTTTACATACAATTTCCATGATTGTACGATCTTTTCAAAGATGGACCTACGACAAGGCTACCACCAGCTAATTCTACATCCAGATTCCAGACAAATTGCTACATTCAGTACGCCATGGGGAAACGTAAGACCAAAGAGATTGATTTTCGGAGCTAAATCATCACAAGATTTGTTCGACGAAGCTATGTACAGGATATTTGGAGATATTCCGAAATGTTTAAACCAAAGAGACGACATACTGATTGGAGGAAGAAATATTGAGGAACATAATAAAACACTAGAACTTGTTTTACAGAGAGCAAAAGAATTCGGAGTTACATTTAATAAGGAAAAATGTAAATTTGGCGTAGAGGAACTAGAATTTTATGGCTACAGATTCACAAACGAGGGACTGAAACCAACAGAAGACAAAGTAAAAGCTGTAAAAGATTGCGATGCACCAGAATCTAAAGAAGCCGTGAGAAGTTTTCTAGGAATGATTGGATACCTGTCAAAATTTATACCGCGATATGCAGTACTGACAGCACCGTTAAGAGAGCTTACGAAGAAGGACACGAAATTTAAATGGAGACCAGTGCAGAATGAAGCTTTTCAGAAACTGAAAGACAGCATTACCAATGAAAATACAATTGCGTTTTTCGATCCGAAACGACCAATTATAGTACGCACAGAAGCTAGTTACCACGAAGGATTATCAGCAGGACTATTTCAGCGTACGGCAAAAGGATTACAGCCAGTACATTTCATCAGCAGATCAATGTCCGATACAGAAAAGAGGTATAGCCAGACTGAAAAAGACGCACTCGCGGTAAAATGGGCAAAGACAAGATTCAGTATATATTTACTGGGAGCACCACGATTTAAGATCATTACTTCACACAAACCTTTGATACCGATGTTCAACAACAGCAAAGCGAAATTACCGCCGAGAATTGAAAAATGGGTTATGGAGATGCAGGATGTGGATTATGAACTTATATACGAGCCAGGGAAAGATGAGCAAGATCCGTTGGATTATTTATCTAGACACCCCTTACCAGAATGTGAAAATGATGAGACGGAACAAGTTATTAAGATGATAATTAAAACTGAACACGCCGTTGTTTTAAGTAACATACAGAAGGAAACTGAAAAAGACACACAGTTAAACGATGTAATGGAGAGAATGAGAAGAAATGACTGGGAGACGCACAAGTCGAGACCTGAAATATCACCTTTTTATATGATAAGAAACGACCTGTATACCACAGAAGGAGTTCTTTTTAGAATGAATCAGGTTGTTATACCACAATCTCTACAGATAAAAGTAATAAAAGCAGCACACAGTATGGGACACTTAGGAATAACAAAGACGAAACAAATGCTAAGAGCAAGATATTGGTTTCCAGCGCTTAATTCAATGGTAGAAGACACTCTAGGAAAATGTTATGAATGTAAAGTGACTACAAAGGAACACAGAGAGGAGATCATCAAACCTTCAAAAATACCGGACACAGCTTGGCACACGTTATCCGTAGATTATGGAGGACCATACCCAGATGGACATTACAATCTTGTAGTAATCGACAAGAGAACTAGATATCCGGTGGTGGAACAAACAAAATCAACTTCGAGCAAAATTACAATAGAAAAGCTGAGGGGAATATTTGCAACGTTAGGAGTGCCACATAGAATAGAAACCGACAATGGAACATCATTTACCTCAGCCGAATTTGCGGAATTCTCCTCAGAAATGGGATTCGATCATCATAAGATAACACCAGAACACCCAAGAGCGAATGGCGAGGCAGAAAATTTCATGAAACTTCTGAACAAAACAGAACAAATCGCCCAGATTGACGGAATATGCAGTTACCATGCTATTCAGGAAATGTTAATGGGTTACAGATCGACACCACACCCAGCTACAGGATTTAGCCCCTACCAGGCTTTAATGAATAGACCAGTACGCACAAAACTGGACTACACAGACAAAGACCAGAAAACCGAGGACTTCGAGGAGGAAATAAACAGAAACGACGCCGAATACAAAGAGAAGTGGAAGAAGCATTCATCCGGAAGACGATATTCTGAACATTCGTTTAAAGTTAATGACCGTGTACTGTTAAAACAACAAAAGAAAAATAAATGGTCAACTGCATATGAACTTGAACCATACATTATATACGAGATAAAAGGATCAAGTATTGGAGCTAAGCGGAATTCTGATGGAAGAAAGATTTTTCGAGATTCATCCCACTTCAAACTAGCAAATAACATCGACATTCCGAACATAGAGGGAGAATGGAGAGGACGACTACTATCCAAGACCAGGAACTACACACAGGACCGTGGACCAAAGGAACAGACAAAACAACAGACGAGGGAACAGCCTTACAGACACAGACAAAAGCCGATGAGATATAGAGACAATTCCGTTTAATTAATAACTTTTGAACTGTTGTGAAAATGGACTGTCTTAATATGCCAAATGAACGGCTATTTGTGAAAATGGACTGTTTGCGGAATTTCATATAAACTGTTATTGTGAAACATGGACTGTTCAAATAATTCAAACAAACTTTAATTGTGCTATGGACTATTGGAAACAATCAAATGAACTGTCAAATGTGAATGGACTGTTTCGGAAATTCAAATGGACCGTTTAGCGTGGAAAAATTAACCGTGTGATATTTGTTTATGGACTGTTGATATGATAAACATTGAATTGCAGAAAACGAACTGTTAAGTGAAATGGACTGTTTACAATAGTGATTATGGACTTTTTAAAGTAGTGAAAAACGAACTGTAACTTTAGCCGAAATTTCATATGTGTCGAAAGATGATAGTGATACGAACTTTTTCTATGGAACAATAATTTAGCAATTGATAGACTTTAATTTTAAAGCTTTCTTATGAACAGTTATTTTAATTTTCAATTTATGTGAAACTTAAATCTTTTAAAGAAAAGGAGAAATGTAATGACTTTTAGCGCGTAACGTAGCGCTGCTATTTAGCGTTGCGCCCGGCAACGTCACTTCCTTAGTTGTATTCTTGTATTTTAGTTTTGTAATATACGTTCTAAGCCTACGCTTGTGTTTTTACTCTCCCCGAGATATAAAAACCTATTAAATCCAGAACGAGTTTAAAAACCCATACCATATGACGAAAAACACCGAAATCCGAAAAACGCGGGAAAAAATGGCGCGCTTTCGCTCGCGCATGCACTAAAATCTACTCCTAGTACAAGGGCTTCGCCCTCACACCCATAACACCAAAGACATCTCGAACATCCACGATCATTCCCGACTATCCCCGAAAAACCAAAAAGCGCGGGAAAAATGGGCCGCGCGTCCAGTGACGTCATAGATGACATCATACATAGCGTCGTTATGTGACGTCACGTCACTTCCGTTGACGGCACCTGTGACGTGACTCCCGGCTCCACTTTCTCCACCCGAGAAATACGACCTGAACTGTCCCCATATACTACTTACGATCTTATGGGAAAATGTGTTCAAATTTCTTCTGTCCAAAACTACATAGGTGATAATGATTTGTAATGCGAATGATTTTGTTTGGTCCTTAAAATGTCATAATTTTAATTCTACCCTAAAATTCAAGATGGCCACCACAACTAGAATTAGTTTACTACAGGACTTTATGAGTAATAATAATCAAAAGTCTTCTTGTCTCAAAATACTAAGCTAATTGAAAATGATAATTTTTCAAGTACTTAGAGTATTAAAAATTCACTAGATGTTCAGACAAAGGTTCCCTTTTTCTATAATAAACTTAATTTTTCTACTCTTTATACCACTTTAGAACATAAGGTTCTAAATTAAAGGTTTAGACATCTAATCAATTGGTCATTTAGAACTTCTGGTTTTCTTGAATATGCTGCAATAATTATGATTCCTTTTGGCGATAAATGAAATAATAAATATACTTTTTGCACATCATTTGATTTAATAACAGCAGTCGAATTTCTTCTTGATAATATTGATGTACGATTTGGTAACACGATCTATAGACAGAAGTCCAGTGTAGAATACAAATGTGAGAGATCAAAAGTGCATAGTTCAAAGAGACAAGACAAATTCAAAACACATGAGGAAACGAAAAACAAACGGAACAAAGGCTTGGAGTCCACAAACTCCTTTAAAAAACAGGAGTGGGATCAGGTGCTCCGGAAAGATAAGCATCCAGCCTTGCGCGCAACACCCGTCGTGAAATCCTTAAACTCTAATCCGGATTATGGTCACTCGGGGAAGAGGTCAACAGGTCAACTTATTGTTGAATTACCGGTAACATGTCCATAACTTGTCGAGATACACTGATACCATATGTATCACCCAATTCATGATTACGACCATAGAATTTTAGGAGGGACGATTTAAAACTTGAGGGGAAACAGGAATATTGCCACATAAATATGGGAAGTTTACAATAGGAAAGTTAATGTTATCCCGTTTGTCGTAAATCATAGAACAAGTTTTCCCTCTTGGTCATTTAGAGGAATAAATCTAGGTGTGAAGCAAATTTTGTTGCATTTGTGCTTAATTGCTGGGATATATATTTGGTCGAGATGTTCACTGAGTTATGTAGGAATATTCAATGACAAAACATCATCAACATAGCGAAAAGTAAAATTAAATAATCTGACCAATTTCATTTTGTTACTTCGCACGAGTCCCTAGATGAATTCTGCTTCAAATGAGTACAAAAACAAATCGGCTAGTAGAGAGAGATTTTATCAAAAAGGGCAATTTGGGTGAACAATTTGCACATAACGTGTTCAAATATCAGGTAAAAAATTTTTGTTTTCTGTAAAAATATTGTTTCTACTACCTGAAGTTAACTGTGGTATCAATAATTTAGTTTTTGGCACATATATTGGCCAAATGTTTCCTTAATGCCCCTACTCCTTTGCATTTGTAACAAGCCTGTTATACCCATGCACCTCATAACAAGTTTCATATAGGTATCCACCAGTTTGTGAGAAATTCACAAAGTCACTGATCCATGAGAGTTAGGTTAAGGACTTTAGACATGTGTCAGACAGAAATATATACCTAATAATGTATTTGCATACTCAATTTTTTTACCTACCATGTATAGTTACTAGGAAATGAATCTTGGTATGAAAAACCTGACCTTAGTCGATGGACCATGAAAATTAGGTCAAGGACACAAGAAATATTTCAGACTGACAAACTTTCAGTGATACCTAACTCTTGCTTTGGGCACTTTGTTGCAGGCGAGACAAAAATAACTGTTTATTAGGTATTCAATCTTTAAAAAAAATTATAGTTAATAAGTTATTATTTAGAATTTCTTTTATTCAATTTTTAGTTGCAATTTATTTGGTAAAAAAAACGGAAAACAATATTTTACATTAAAATACCATAAAAATGACTCTATTACACATTAATCTTTACACTACAATTACAATAGTAATTTGACTTTGAGGCTTAATGTCAAGCTCCAATGGCGACTTTATACAATACATTATATCTGAAGTTAACAGTTCGCCTGCCAATCGAGAATCGGTTATCATTACCTTGTGACTTCTTACAAAACTCCATATCCAAGGTGGGAAATGCTTTAGCAGTTGTCCTTAATTTTGGACAAACAAACTACATTTGCCCTCGATAGTTTGACCAACTTGTTTAAATCAACACCTGTGACTCAGCATAGAATTTATAAAAATTGAAATCGACCAGTGAAGTTTCTTTGAAGTTATATTATTAGACAGAGGGTTTGAACTAGAATTTACTTTATCACATTTGGTTTTTACTTTTAATAGGCAGAATTCCATATTTTATTTTAAGTAAACAAAGCTTAACTTTTCACCTTATTTTTTGTATAATCTGTTATTATCCATTCTCCTAAACGGACTAATTCACTTACTAAATTTTAATCAAAGAATCAAAACTTAAATAGATATAAATGTAATCTGACTTTGTTTTGCATCTATTGTCTGTGGAAAGAAAGATACTATATTTAGAAGGTTCGCCTTCAGCTCACCTTCTAAATATTGTATCTGTCTTTAAAAGAGGATATCCGCCAAGCAAAGTCAGATAACATATAATAGAGATACACCTACAAACCATTCTAGGTCAAAGACAAAAAACTTGAATGAGAATCAGAAGAAAAAGAAATACTAGTAAAACAATGTCTTTATTTTATGAAGTGGTTGCAAAATTGGCATGATATTTTAGATGTGAATGAGTAGGCTCAGTATAAAGCATGATATGGCATGAATCGGGCCCAAAGTTTAGACTGCTGTTCAAGCCTAATTTTTTGTAGATTTTTATTTCTATCAGTTTTTCATTTCTATTGGAATACATTGTCACCCAAAATTTATATTTGTAATAAGGCCAATTAAAAATAATTGCTAGATTTTCATTCCCATCTGCCCCTAAAAATTTGACAAAATAAAACAAAATTGGGTAGGGGCAAGATTTAAAATGTTTGATAATAGTCGCAATTCCAAGATATTCTGTCTAATTCTGGTCTGGTCTAGGTTTAATACATTTTACTGCATATCTTTGTAAAGTTAGGCACAAATATGAACATTTAATTATCTTATAAGGTTGTTGTTAGGTAATATATATATACAAGTTAAAAAATAAAAATAAAATAATCCCACCTACCCCACTTTTATTTCAGGAGGTAGATGAAGATCTAGTTATTAAGCTTATTTGGCCTAATTATGGTTAAAACTGCATGCACTAACTTTTAAAAGTAAATATCATATTTAATGCTAAATCTCATAATCATGTGTGGCTCTTGTCAAAATAAAGGTGCCCATATGCAAATAACAGTAAGTTTTCTTAAATATTGGAATTTAAAATATCTTTCACACATTTAATTATTTTCCGATTATTCTAACACGGCTAATGCTTAACATTAGAATCTAATGAAAAATAATCCTTGAATTATGTAAAATTTCTATATTTTAATGTCACAACCCATCTTGATGATGTCACTATTACACTAAATAAACTTTATAACAAAAATTGTTGCAATTTTGTAAGGACTTTTCAGGAATACAAAATTCATAAACATGAACTTATCAACCTTTCTCCTCTGAATAAATTCCCTTTAATTATGTAGGATCTAATGTTTAACTAAGGTCTTGCTGTGGGTGGCCATCTTGACTTTCCAATCATAACAAAAAATCATTCGCACAAGAAATTATTTCAATATTGGCATGGTTCTTTCCTACAAAGATGATCTTAAAAGTTTAAATGAAGCATCTATCCTTGGTGCCTTGGTGGTCATGTTAAATTTCAAAATGAAAACAAATCTCGACTTTTGTAAGACCATCAAATGAACATACCTGCCAAGTTGGGTCTTAATATTAGGCAAGCAGATACTAAGGTGGAGATCAAATGTATAATATGGATAGAATGACAATTTTAAATGTGATGGCAATAGCTCAAATGACCCTTAATAATTAAACATTATGAACATGCTTTGTACACGGATGAATTTTGATAAAGTAAATTATCAAAATGACAAATAGTTCATTGTCTCTTTCTAGCAGTTATTCCATACCCTTATATTTCATAATGTATATATTCATAAAGATAATATAAAAATAGGAGATGTGGCATGATTGTACATGAAAACATGCTTGATCAACTGTGGTGACAATCCTAGATAACATCATCAACAATGTTCTTAAAGTGTGCCATACAAGGACTTTTCCCCAAAAGTTTGATTCTGATCATGCTTAGGGTTAATAACATTGCAGTTGTGATTTTAGCATTACCATTACAATTAAATATTTCGCTGTAAGCAATACATTACACATTACATTGCATATGTAATGCATTACATTGCATATTACATTGCCTATGTAATGCATTACATTATACATTAATTTTTAATACAAAACATGTCATAAAAAGGAGGATTATAATGCCTAAGGAGCACTGTAATTAAAGTTTTAATCGCAAACAAAAATCAAATAATCATTGAATGTAATATCACTTAATAATGCATCAAACATATTAAATACAGTCTGTAGTGTTTCCTTTTTTAATAGACTTAAATTTTAACTATAAAAAAGTTTTATTATGCACCCATTTATTCTTGCAACAAAGAAAATCTAACAAATAAATATTTTAGAAATAATCTTCTTCATATTTGTTGTACATTTCTATAATTTCTTCTAACCATATATATTTTGTTGATTATTCCTTAAATTTTTTAGTTATAATTCAAGAAACCATATTTACCAAATCACTTAAACTTCTCATTAGAATTTTATAATTGACATATACGAATATTGTGCACAAAAGATAAATGAAATGCTATGTAATGGAAAGAAATGGAGACATCACATCATTTTTTACACAACAAATTCAAATTCAAATTCTTTAATTGGATAAGTACAGTCAACAGCAGGATAAGATATTAAGTAATCCAATACAATACACACATAAATTAGAAGAAGTACAATTATGAAACACTTATAAAATTATATAAAGATTACAAGTAATTGTAATGCAGATATTGTGGATTACAAATTACTTTGCATAACATTCATAAAATGTAATTTTTAATTAGTATTACATAGTATCACAATGACATATTACAATTACCCCAAGCCTGATTCCAATAGAGCAAATGATTCACTAAAGATATATGACAAAAAACTTCCAATAAGACGCTTGGTTGTGCAGAAAAAGGAATTTGAAGATACCAAAGGGGCAGACAGAAATTGTTAAGTCGGAAGACAGACAAGACAATGGCCAAGAAAATAAAACGAAAGACACATAGAACACACAACACTACACTGAAAACTAAAGCTGGAGTAACACAAACCCTACAAAAACCAGGGTGAGTTCAGGTGCTCTGGAAGTGTAAGCAACTCCTGCTCCACTAGTGGCAACTAATAATTGCTTATTAAATTTCCTTGTATTTTAGATTCGAGCACTGCTGACGAGTTGTAAATCAACGAAATGGTCATATAGTGCATTAAATTGATATTGGTATTTTGTAATACATTTATTGTTATTGTATATGTAAATCCAAATTATATGGTAAAGAATTGTAGATTACCGATAAGGATTACATATAGAATATAGGACATTTGTATCTTGTACTGACTTTATCACGGAAAATATTCAGTGAGTGAATATTTTATCGTGATAAAGTCGGTACAAGATACAAAATGTCCTATATTCTTTTTATCGGTAACTTGTTATAAAAGAAATTCTCGAGCTGAAAATTTTACATCATTTAACACAATATCTATAGGAATTCGAAGATACCAAAGGGGCAGACAGAAATCGTTAAGTCAGAAGACAGACAAGACCATGGCCGACAAATGAAACGAAAGACAAACATAGAACACACAACACTACACATTAAACACTAAAGCTGGAGTAACACGAACCCTACAAAGACCAGTGTGAGTTTAGGTGCTCCGGAAGTGTAAGCAAACCCTGCTAAAAAAGTGACACCTGTCGTGTTTACCTAGTGACTAATGACAAATGAGTACCACGGACATAAACATGGGTGGTCCTGTCTCTCTAAAGCCACCCGCCAAATTGCCCATTTTGCAATCTGGTATATTCAATCCAGTATGTCCGGATACGCTTAAATGACATTGTTTCAAGATCAGCATTACATCCTCTTGAATAAGAAAGAGAACAGAAGGTTAAAATGCAAAACTGCCACTTTATAAAAAAGGATCGTGTCGTCTGGGAAATGGTCAATAAAACCTCCTTGACGACCTTAAATATCTGGAATGAGTACTTCACTTGGGGAGCATTGCTATACATTTTTAACAGATTTGTGTGTCCTGCAATGATTGACAATTGTCGAGAAGGGCACAGTATTGGACACTTGCTCTCGAGTAACGTATTAGATGTGAGATGTATACGCAATACGCACAGCCGGGATAATAAAGCCAACTAAAGGGAAGTTTACTAATGGAAAAATTAAGTTATCACGTTTGTTATAGAGTTTTCTGTGTAACAAAAACATGAGAATAAGCTGCAGAAAAAATAATCTTTCACTAATTTACAGAAAACACTTAAGATGTCTCAATTTAAATCAAAGCTGGAGTGACACGCTATTATGAATTTATTTTGATTATTATGCTAACTTGGGGGTTATAATGTTTTCGTTTATCCCAAGTTAAATGCAGATTGGATATAAAAAGGCCACATATATTTAACGGATTTACTTCTTACTCATAAAAATGGAACCGGTTAGCGGTTCAGCTGTCCTATTGTAAATTCTTGCATACGTGTTTTATGTTTCGCAGCTTGATTCGATTTATTCATGATGTACAACTGTATCTGCGATACTGGTGATAATTCAAGTTTACCCCCATTTTTTCTTCTAGATCATTGACTAGGTACTCTATTCTGGACGATTATCATCTTACCCTTTCGGACTAGCCCATTTCGACCTCGTTTCAATATGGTTCGTGTTATTTAACCTTCTTTCCGTGTAGTGTTCGGTGTACTGTCTTCGGTCTGTTTGATTTAGGTATGATCTTGGTTGCCTCTGATTTGACAATTCTTGTCTTTCCCTTTAGTATCCTTTTACCAAATGTTATAAAAATTGTACTAAACATATGATTCTATTACTTGGTCGGTACGAAAAATCCATTTCAAAAATGATAAAAAATAGAAGAAGTGGCACGATTGCCCATGAGACAATGAGAGATAGAGAATTTTAACTTCTACAGGTCCCATTACGGCCTTCAACAATGAATCAGAGTCCTTACCATATTGGAAGCTGTAAAAGGCCCCGCAATACAAAATTTGAAACTATATATAAAACAAGACAATCGACTTAATCTAATACAAAAATGGTGAACATATAACAATAAATGACTTATTAGACAAAGACAACCACTGGACTACAGGATGGATATCTTCCCACTGTCGTGTCTACCAATACGTTCGTATATCGGTGGTGACAATACACTGAGTAACACTAGTGGAGCAGGAGTTGCTTACCCTTCCGAAGCACCTGAACTCACCCTGGTTTTATAAAGGTTTGTGTTACTCCAGCTTTAGTTTTCAGTGAAGTATTGTGTGTTCTATGTTTGTCTGTTGTTCCATTTTGATGGCCATGGTCTTGTCTGTCTTCTGACATTACAATTGGTATAGTCTGTCCTATCGGTATTTCGAATCCCTTAATGATGAAAGAAGACAGCGAAAAAAATCTAAGGGATAACCAAGGTGTACAAAATCGAAACGGTCACACAACAAAATTAAAAACGGACTTGTAAAATGATATGGAAGTTGTACATACCACCAAAACTCAGGTAAGGTAATGGTTGGCATGCAGATGCTTTTTAATTGATTGATTGAATATTGCTTAAAATCCAGCGGTACTATTTCATACATATTCAGGACGAGGGCATATTAATGAATGATGACGGATGAATCCTTATTAATA
>JARWCS010165841.1:0-14298 GCA_034783895.1 Geukensia demissa | reverse complement strand
TCCAGGATTCCCGTAAGAAATCCGGATCGATTCCCGTAAGAAATCATGCTCTCGCAGGACAACGATACCTACGGTGAATATATGAAATATGCATGTACATACATTTTGTGGTAAGAACGTGATTGACTGCAAGTCTCATCGTTCTGGTCATTTCGCTCGGATCATTTCTGTTGTTTCATGTGTGTTTGAACCAAATGTACAAACTAGTGTCTCACTAATGCTGATAAAAATGTCAACAATTTACAGAAAGTCGACAGGTGAAAGCTGATGGCAAAAGCTCACCAGGACCTGCAGACTTGGCGAGCTAGAAATATCAAGAAAATAAAAAAATACACGTATGTAGAGACAAACAATTTTATTATTTTTCCAAGAACAAGTATTAATTTTAATATCTGATGTTTGCTTCCACATACAATATGTAAAACTTTTTTCAATATAAAAGACCTTGCAAAATTCCTGTAGGATATCACACAAACACCTGCTAAAGTATGTTTAACTGATCTGAATGTCTCACTTTTTAAATTCAAAAAATCCCCACGAGAAATCTTCATCATTCTTATAAAAGGCAGTAGAGAAAAGGTTCCGGTAACTTTTGTAAATTTTGATATTGTTACAGATAATCTTAGTTTTTCTCCACTCATATGGAAAATTGGGAAATTTTGTTGTTTTCCCTTCAAACAATTTTTGCCCACAGGATTTGTGAGTTTTATAAAATTAAAAATATTTTGACAGATTTAATATCTATTGACATACATTTATGTGTAATGTCTGAAAATATAAGCTTGGCAGTACCAGAAATGCAAGAATTTAGACATCATCGGAACTAATTTTTGCACAAAAATCAGCAATTTTCACATGAACACAGGACAAACAACAAAACATGTGATACTTTCAACACCAAATTCTATTGCAGGTAAGGTAGTCAAATTTCATTCCATATTTCCTTTTCAAATTTTTTAATTTAAGAAAAAAATAAAATCAATAACATGAGAGACTCAGTTCAGTTTAACGTACTATATATTAAGATTACCATCGTGCACCAATGTAATTCATTACAACTAATACGGTAATGAATGAGAAGTCATAATAAAAAGCATAAACAGATAACATAGCCTCTATATTATACATATGTACAAGTGAAAAATTAAACCATGAAGGATCAAGGGGAAAAATAAAACATTTGAATTTCAATTAAATTAAATTTTATTTAAACATGTTAAATGGACTATTTAAAGATACGAATAATAACTATATGACGTATTATGTGTTTTGTCATTTGAAATGGGCTTTGTTCCCAGCAAACTAGAAATTCAGGAGACCACAGACATGAAAAAAATCTGCTTCATACCTAGGTTATTCATCGAAATATACCAAGAGGGTAAACTTGTTTCTTAGATTTACAAAAAACAGGACGACTTCAGCTTTCCTATTGTTAACTTCAAATATTTATGTGGCAACATTCCTCCTTCCCCTGCCGAATTGGGTTAATGTGTTGCAGTTGATTCGATACTCTCATGCCTGTTCCAAGTATCAGAATTTTCTAAAATTGTCGTTGTGTAATTTACTAAAACAAGAATACGTTCCATCAAGATTGAAGTCGTCCCTCTTTAGACTTTATGGTCGTCATCATGAACTGGTTGATCCATATGGTATCAGTGTTGTGGACCTGTTACTGGTAATTCAACAAAATTGACCAAAGCATTTTTATGAAAAGTTAACCTACACATATTAACATTTTAATTTTTCAATACAAAAAACCCTAGTGCCTACCAACATTATTTATGGCAAGCTTCATTTAAAATCATATAAAACTTGAATTAACTTAGGTGGTTTGCAAGCACAGCATGATATGATGGCAGCACTATGACATGTGTAAGGTGAACAAATGAACCTTCAATTGCGGAAAGTGTGGACACACCAATATGACTGTATCAGTGATCATTTTGCCCAATTTGACATCTTTTATCATGAAAACTGTAAGAGATAGAAAATATTTTTGACACTCCTGAAAGCTCTCATTGAGAAAAAAAAATCAAATGACAAACCCCATCAGAATCTGATTATTTTTTTCACCATTATAGGCAATTACAGTTTTCCCCAACTTTGATGGATTTTAGCTCAATAAAGAAAATCCGATGACATATAACTAAAAGCTCTCAATGAGAGCAATCAAATGCCAAAAAACCCATCAAAATTGGATGAAAAAAATTTCTCATCTGCAAAAAAGCATTTTTACCCCTTTGGTACCTTCTATATAAAAAGGATTGTAGTAAAATTTGTTGCATTTGTCATAAGGAATCATTTCATTTGAAAAATCCATTAAAAATCCAATAAATAAAAGTTTCCAAATTGGGCCATTTTTTGGACCCTGTATTACTCCAGAACGGTGAGTGATAGGTCATAATACTTGTTATGTTGGCTTTGTCATGGGGAATACAAAGAAAAAAACCATCAAAATTGGACAAAAATAGATAATTATCAACATTGGACAAAAATAGATAATTTACATTTTATAATTAAAAATCTCCTTCTGGTCCTTATAAACTGGCTAGATCATCAAAAATCAATCCAAACTGTATTTAATATTGGATCTCATTTTTACTTTCCAATAGAAACAAAAAAATAGAATGCAATTTATACGGAAACATTCATGTCTATGGACACTGACAACATATTATATAATACGACCACAATTTTTTTGTGGTTGTATAAAGAAGTAACACATTCATACATTATCCTGTCTTAACATTAACTAAAATGAAAAATATCTTTTTAGAAGTTTTGTTTTCTTTTGGTTAATCTCCTCTTTCTATAGAAAATTATCTTTCAATTCCAAATATTCATTCAAATCCTTAAAGTCTGTAAATACATGAAACCAAATACAGGTAAATGAACAAAATGTAAAATTCTTTTCCTAAAGCATTATCTTAATTTGATTGCCCCTTAACAAGAAACAAAATGTAAACATTCTCATCTTCAGTATCCATATTAGCTACAGTCACATCAACAGAGGTAATATGTGAAGGTAAATTAACTACAGAATTGTGTATTCCCATGCTTGGATCAGGGAGATTTATAACTGCTTGATATGGTGTTCTAAGATCTAATGGAACATTAATCACCTGTTGTACATTTTCTCCACTTTCATCTGCAACAATTTCAGACCGAACTTGATCAATTGTATTTTCTACTTGACTCCCAGTTTTGAGAAATTCTGATTGATTGTGTTCATTTTGGTTATCTAGTTCTTGAGAAATTGTATCATTTTTGTCCAATTCTGGATTTTTCAATGGTGTAGATGTTTCTTGTAGACCAGTATAATCTTCTACATTTTCTACTTTAACTGCAAAGGTCTTCTCCACTAAAACATTTGAATCATCAGTATTTGTCTCTTCTTTGATCTTCCGTTTTGATACAGCTGAGTTTAACTCCTTATTTTTAACTTTGTTTACATGTACATCAACTAAATTTATTTGTCCTTCATGGTCATCTTTCTGATTTTCACATATCTCAGACCCTCTCGGTTCATTAACATTCCTCAGTACATTTTCATCTATTGGCAAAATACTGGTGTTCTCATCAGAACTTATGTCATGTGTTAAGTAATCACCTCTAAATTCTTTCATGTTGTAAGAATGATCTGTGTCGGAGATTGTTTCTGCTTCATCTGTTTTCTTGTCTTTTATATCATTTCTTAGACATACCACACGCTTAGGAGGGTGACCATGCTTTAGCAAAACCTTCAATTCCAGACCAAGATTTCTCATAACTTTGGTCTTTTCATTCTCATTTCTTATATTTGTGCAATCTGGCTCTAAATTTGTGTTTGCTTTTGTGACTTCTTGTGTATTTGAGCTGTTGTTGTCACTTACATTTCTGGAAGTTAATGGCTGCACATTAGATGTAATCATTTCACTAGGAATTGAATTTATTTGTTGGTGATTTCTCTTAATAGGAGACTGGTATTGTGTTGCTATATACACTGCTTCTTCCTTTTCCTCAATTTCTTCAGCTGGTTTGAAATCAATTTTCATTTCATTTTCTACTATCATTTCATTCTTAACATAATCTTTGTGCCAAGTTCCTTCTGAAGAACGACTTTCAATGTCAGCTTCTTTTTTAATGTTAATTTCTAAACCTGCTATATCATTACTATCTTGTCCCATGTCGTCATCATCATGATCACTATCAAATAAAATGTCCATTTCTTCATTCTTAACAGGATCATTTAAAGGAACAGAAAAGGCATCAGAATTCACATCTGTACTAGTAGTTATTTTTAATTCATCTTCAATTTCTGTAAAGCAAACTGCATTGCTTCTTATTTTTCTATGAAACTCTCGTCTATGTAAGGTAGCCTTAGAGTCAGATTTAAAAACTTCTCCACAGAAATTACACCTTAATGTACATGGTTTACCATGAACTTTATTGATGTGTGTTCGCAATGCAGATGCATTAAAGTACAGTTCCCCACAATGATGACAAATGCAAAATTCATCAGTATGAATATCATTTCCACTTTCATGGCGATTTTTTTTACACGGAGAGTTCTCCTGATCATATCTTTCTTTCACTGGACTAGATGAGTAAGCATTTCTTATTTCTCCTTCAATACAAGTGTCTATTGGAAGTTGTCTCTTTCTCCCAGGTTTAGGAGATCCTTGTTCTAACATGTGTTGAATGAAAGCGATAGCATCTGATGTTTCTATCTCCCTTGACCTATTAATGTCTTCTGCAGCTACTAAACTGTTAGTGACATGTTTGTCTTCACTATCAAAAGAGATCCCTTGTTGATGCATCTTTACACCTTGTTGTTTTGAAAACGAAGCAATCATTGTGTTTTGCTTTCCTTTCTTTGGCGAAATTTGCTCTTTTATTTTAGAAGCAATGTCTCTACTTAGTGACTCCTCATTTCTGTGTATTCGTTCCACATGTTTCCTTAAGCCCCGTGCAGAAGCCATGAATTTTCCACATAAATCACAATCAAATTTCATGTTGGAATGATATAACCTTTTATGGTCACTAAGTTCCTTAACATAACCAAACTTTATTCCACAATGAGGACATGGAAATCTCATTTCTAAAACAAACAATTCCTTGTGATATCTTTGCATATGCCCTCTTAATGCACGTTTTGTTTTCAAAGTTTTTGCACAAATACTGCACTTCTGAGGTTGTCCTTCATGACAGAGACTGATATGAGATTTTAAATCTTTTGAAAATGCAAATCCTTTATTGCAAATATGGCAAATTTCTTTCTTTTGAAGGAAATGTTTTCTTCTTATGTGTGTTTTCATGGATGTCAGATTCTTTATATTTATTCCGCAGGATTTGCAAATAAATTTACCATTCTCTTTCACAATGTAGTCTTCAACATTTGAGCTCTGAAATAAATTGTTTACAGCATCAAAAACAAAGCGTTTGTCTTCCACTCTTTCAAACTGGTTTGCTTCAATACTTTTCATATAGACATGATCCGATGTTTGATCCTGGTCTTCTTTAGACTTTTCCACTTTATGAACACAGGTCAAATGACGATACAGGTCTATATCAACTCCAAATCTAATTCCACAGATGTCACAACTGTAAGATTTATTTTTGTTGTGTACACGTTTAATATGAATATCGAGAGCACTAGGACTTCTAAATATTTTCCCACAATAACAGCAAATATGTGCATTTAAATAAACTTCTGACCGGCCATGTTCACAAAGATAGCTTCCATACATGAAAAATCTTTTGCATACACAACAGATGATTCCATCTGCTTTTGAAGATTTGCTTGAGGTCATAAGTGACTTCTTAGCTGCTTGAAATTTGAGCTGTAACTTGAGAAATTTCTTTTTCTGAATTTGCCTTTTTTCTAGTGACGTTAAGACTGGTTTTTCGCCAGCATTTATGCACTTTCCTAGATTTACAGCACTTTCACAATTATCCCTTATATTGTCTTTCAGTAAAGAAATATTTTTTTCTGTATCTTTTCTAATTAACCGTGTATCATTATTAACATTTTCCATGATTGGCCTCTCAGGTATGCAATTTTCTGGAATATCTTTATTGTCAGTATGCGTGCTTTGTTTCTCCTTAAAATTCGAGATCATGGTTGTAATACTTTTACAAACTGAACTGGAAAGATGATAAACATAAGGGTATCCAAAGTTAAAGTTCTTCCCACATGTTTTGCAATCAATAACACCTTTTTGCATATGCAGATTCTTGTGAATATCTAAGAATTCAGCTCTTGCAAATCTTAAGCTGCAAGTAGCACATGAATGCTCAAGACCATCTGTATTATTTCTGTGTTCAATTTCATGCTTCTTTCTCCACAAACGAGCACCATAATGGGATGAATTTGTCCCTTTACCACAGGAGAGACATAGTTCAGGACGATTGCCTGCATGTTCACTTAAGTGAATACAAAATTCACCAATATCGAGACAAGAATCCTGGCAGATTTCACAGAGGAAGATACCATTCTGTGAACTTTGACTTTTAACCTTAAATCCGTAACTTATAAGTTCTCTTTTGGTAAATAATTGATCAAAAAGCTTTGGAATATTAATGTTTCTGTCTTTATCTCCTAAATATTTCAATGTCTGATCTTGACTGTTTCTTTCATCAAGCTTACTTGGAATAAAGTTTGGTTCTTGTTTGACAAGTGCACCGTTTTCTCCTGTTCCACAGACCTTATTCATGCTCCATATTGATATGTCATTATCTGAACTGATTTGTTCTGTGATGTCCGATTTGGAATTTGCAACATTCAAGTCATTTATTTCACTTTGTATACCTGCAGAAAATTTCTGTGATATTTCATGCGAATTGAAATGAACCTGCAAGTCTTCTAGAGTCTTGGGTTTTCCTTTGCAAAAAATACACTCATAAACTTGATCCTTACCCTTGGAGTGTTTTTTTTCATGAAGCCGTTTTAGTGAAGGATTAGCGAAATGTTCTGTACACCCTTCCTTGCTGCAGCTATATCTTAAAGTCAGACCATCCTGTCCATCATGTATCCTGTCATGCTCATTATGTTCTGTATGTCCATATCCACACTTCCAACAAATATATGGCCTTTCATCCTGTGTTGAAGTATGAAGGAACAAGTGATAATAAAATGTCTCAAGTTGCAAAAATTTTCCTTGGCATAAACCGCAATAGAACATATTAAATTTATTCAACTGATTTTGTTTGATAATTTTTTCTGTCTTTTCATCAACAGAAGAGTCAGCTGATTTTAGAGAATTTCCATCAATAACTATTCTGCTTTCTTTATTGGTGTTTTCTTCAACAACATTGATATCAATTTCTCCAGCAACTTCATCAATATTCTCCAAAGTCTGGGTCCTTTCATTAAAAATATTGTCATTAGTATCATCAGAATTTTCATTTGAAACTATTTCTGCCTGTTGAATACCCAGAATTGGATCAATGTATTTCTTCTTCAAACATCTTTTGTAATGGTGAACAAACCTTGTTTTTTCTTTTAAAGTTGATCGACACAGGTCACATCTCAACACAGAGTGTTCTCCATGCTTTGTTTCTTGATGCAGTTCAAGCAGCTCTTTAAATCGGAATGTTTGCAAGCATCCATCTTTATCACATCTGAACTTGAAGGTTTCATTCTTGTGTGTTTGATCATGTTTCATTATTAATGTAGACAGTGACATATTTGAATTAGAACTTTTTTCTCCTTTCCCACATGTAAAGCATACATGAGAACGATATCCAGGGTGTTGGGAGAATAAATGAAGATAGAGGTAACGATGATTACCAAACCATGTGTCACATACAGAACACTGAAAAACCTTAACAGGATCTGGAACGCTTCTTTCAATATCTTCATCTACCTCAAAGCCTGGTATTAATTCATCTGTTTCCAAGCATAAAGTTATATCTTCACTTGCTTCAAAGCATGAAGGTTCATTTTGCTCTTCAATATCACCTGGTGAGTTACATGTTGGTGGTTCAAGTTTAATTTCTACATCATCAAAACATTTCGTCTCATCTGCTGACCTTTGCATTTCCAAATTTGTCTGATTGACTTCTTTTTTAATAGCAAGATGTTTTGAAAAAACTTTTGTCAGTTGTACATTAGCATATGGAGATTCTTCATTCATTTTAACTTTAGAAGAAAAAACTCGTTTTCGTCTACTTTGTCGAACTGGAAGAGTGATTGAATCGCAAGAATCTTTAGTTTTATTATTTTGTATTTTCTTTTTACTATCCAACTTCTTCTGCAGTCCCTTATCAGATATATCATTGCCTTGCTTTCCACTACTAAAGTCTACTTCTTCTTGTGCTATATATTTTCCCTTCCTTTTTTTCTTCTTTCTCACAATTCTAGTTTTAGCCGTCTTAGGAATACCAAGCGGCTTGTCATTTACTTGCTTATTAGTGGAACCAGTATCATCTTGGAAATTTAATAAATTTCCAATTTCACCAGGTGATGCATTCAGAATTTCCTGTTTTTCCTGTGTCGCTTCACTGCATGATTCTAAATCTTCGCTGCTCTTGATAGGTGTACCATCTGGATTTTTAGTTTGTTCCGTTCCTGGTTTGTGAGTTTCCAAACTTTGATTAATGTCTTTAAAATGTTGACTGCAATTAGCATTTGTATTATCGATGGCTGTTTCCAATAAATTTCCCTTGACATCTTTTCCTATTTCAATTGAATCAGTATCTGTATTTGAATATCCCCGTTTAACAAAAAACTTTCCCCACTTACTTCTAGAAGAGAATGTCTGTGTGGCAAGATCTTTCTTAATGGGACATGATATCTTCCTCCCACTGCGTCTTGAAATATAAGCTGGACTAGGCAAACTTTTCTTAGGTGTATTTATTTTAATGTTATGAAAGTTTTCAGTTTCTGTTGTGTTTACAACATCTTCTTCTGTATGACTTGCCTGTTGATTTATGTTTTTCTCTGCATTTGTTTGGTTATTCAATTCAACTTCTTTACTTTCTTGACTATCAACAGCTTTAGGTTTTTCAATGAACTTTGTCCTCTGATGCTGGTCAGCATTTTGATCTTTGTCTTTAATTTTGGGGTTTGTTTTCTGTTGATACGGAGGTAGTTCATATTTGGAAATAGTACTTGGTGACAATCTCTCCATGCTTACTGTAACTCTAGGAAGGTTTTTTGATAATTGCCTAAGAGAAGCATTCTCCTCACTTGCAGTTTTCATACTATTTATAACCACTGACTGTTTAGTAGTGTCTAAATTTTGGTCTGTTTCTCCTTCATCTCCACTTTGCAGATGTTTATTACTTTCTGGTTTACATGTCAGGACATACTTTGGTTGTAAAATGTTCATGACAGGCACTAACCCATAAACTTCTTGTGTAACTGTATTGACTACTGGTTGACAAACCAGATATCCTGAAATCCCAGCTGGATTTAGAGACACTGTTGGTACTGAACAACTGTTTATGGAATTGGTTACACTTTGAGGAACTTTTGATAGTAAAGATTTTTTACTATTCTTTGTGATTTCTGTTGTAGGATTTACAAGTTGGAGTCTGTTCTCCTTTATAGGAATTTCCACAGAATCAGTTTGTAAACTTGAAGCAGGGACTGTCTCAATGCTGGACAGAGTTTGTTCTCCATTTTTATCATCATTTTGTTGTCCATTATCATTTGCCTCCACACAATTTTGAAGATTCTTTGTTTCATTTAACAAATTAAGTACAACATTTCCACTAAGTTTGGAAGTATTTTTCTTCAAAGACACAGCAAGTTCCTTATAAGACTGCAAATTGGAAAGAGTTTTTTCTGACAGCCTTACAGCTGAAATATCATTCAAAGACTGGTTACCTTTAGAGTTTATTTTAGTAACAACTGTAGAGTCTTTGATATTACAAGTCTGCTTTGCCTTTAATTCATTGGCTTCAAATGTTTTAACATTTTCTCCCAAGTCATCATTTTTTGAACACAGCTTCACCTTGTTTGCTGTATTGTGTGTCATGATCTCGCTGCTCAATTCATCGCCTACATTGCTTAGGCTATCTTCAGCATCATCAGAATCAGGTTCCTCACCCTCTTGAACAGACTTTTTTCGGCGATCCTTTTTAAGTTTAGTGTGCTGGCTCTCTACATGATTGTCAAGATCAGATTTTGAAAGAAACCTCTCAAAACAAATGGAACAACATACTGCATCTTTGGGCAAATATCCTTCAAAACAATGACTGGCATACGTTGTGCCATTTTTGAAGACTTCCCCACAATTGCTGCATACATATTTTGATGGTTTTTTGTGGCATTTTACCCTATGATTTTTTGCTGCTTTAATAGAGTTCAATGTTTGTCCACAACCATTACAAGCATGTTGACATCTGTGACTTTCATATTTCTGTTCGTCTAAAAACTGGAAGTTACAGATTTTGCAAACAAAACAATCCTTTTCCATAAGCTTATGTATATTCAAATGAAAATTTAGGTGGTTAATCTCAGAGTACACATTCTTACAACGTCCACATTTAAATGGATATTCATCAGTATGCTGTTTAACATGAGACCTGAATTCACCAAATGTCTTGAAGTCCAAATCACAAGAAAAGCAATGCAAGGAATGCTGATCCAAAAAATGGAATTTTGCATTCTTAGGACCCATTCTCTTGTCACAAAGTAAACATTCAACACTTTCCGGACTTTTAATATTTACCCCTATTTGTTTCTTCATTTTGCCTTTATGAAATTGATAGTGATTTCTAAACTTAGCAAATTCTCTGTATTCAAAGCCAAGATCACATCCTTCACAATAAATGCGTGGTTTTCCTTTGTGCTTTACATCATGATGTAATGTCAGCAAGTCAGCATACTGGAATCGTTCTCCACAAATACTACATTCAAACAGAAGTTCTTCTTTTGTCTTAAAATGGTTTAGTTTGTGTTGTTTTAAAGCAGTACTACTTTTTAAGCCAAGTCCACATATGTCACAAATTTGAAAATCATAATGGAAATTATGATTAATAAGATGAACAAATAATGAATTGAAGTTTGAGAATCTCTTTTCACAACTGTCACATCGAAATATATTTTCTTCTTTCTCAGGTAACTGTTTCTGAAATGGACCCGAAATGTGCAATGACAAGCAAGAAATGTGGTTGCCAAAGTCTGTAATATTATCAATTGATGTGCTCTCAAGAGTCTTACAAATTTGTAGGTTATTTGCAGGTGTGTGAGCTATTTCAATACCACAAACAGATGAAGCCTTCAATTCTTCTACATGATCATTTTTCCCTGTAAACTCTGCTAATGCCCTCTTCTGTTCTTCTTGCTGTTTCAGCAATGCATGTTTTTTCCATGATGTAAACTTTTCACCTTTTAAAACTTTACATTTTGATGTTGGGTCTTGTAAATGGTAGTACAATGAATGGCCAAACTTGAACCTATAGTGACAAGCATGGCACTGGTACAGCAAAATCCCAAAATGTTCTTTTTTGTGTACCATCAACAATTCGGATGAGGCAAAATAATCATCACATATTTCACACTGGTGGCCCAGATTTGGTAAATCCTTATGACATTCACGTTTATGTTTTTTGGATGACTCATTGTCTATATTATCATATCCAATTCCACAATTGAAACAAATGTAAGTTTTAAATCCTGCATGTGATTTCAAGTGAACATACATTTGTGATGGTGTGTGAAAGGATTCCCTGCAAACATTACACAAAAGGTCACATTTTTCTTCTGGAAGGAAACTTTCTTCTGTGAGAGTGCAACTTCCTTTACTACAATGCTGCAGAAAAAGATTGCCATTCTTGAAATATTTACTACATCGGTTACATTGAACGAGATCAGGATTTCTGTGAGATTCCTGATGGAAATCTAGTAGATATTTGGTAGTAAATCCCATGCTACACTGATCACATTCATAAGGCATCTCACGTGGCCACTGCTTCATTCTATCTTTATGCTGTTGAGCCTGCATGAATCGGATGAATCCTGTACCACAACACTCACATATCCTTGGACTTTTTGTAGTGTGTGTGAATAAATGTGTAACTAGTTCAGGAAATGTCTTAAAAATGTCTTGACATTCATAGCAACAATATGAACCTTTATTTTTTTTTGCTAACATCTGCTTATCGGAATCATCCATATATGGATATGAAGTGGAGGATTCTCCATCATGTAGAACCAACTGATCTAACACTTCTTCATTCTTCTCAGCAAAATCCTTAACTTTAGGCGTTTTAATTATTTGGCTTTTCCTAGTTGTTTTTGAAGCAGTACTCTTGGAAATTGTACTTATTTGTGGCTCCTCTTTCTCTGTACTATGAGTTTTCTTAGATTCTTTATTGTTGTTTAAGCTTTCAGTCTCTGGTAAATTAGCAGTCCCTATTTTTGAAGGTAAGTTTGAGTTTTCTTTGGTTGGAGTTGTTTTACATGCTGTTTCATTCTTCCTTTTCTTCTTGGGTACTGAGCACTCCATCTCTGATGATCTGGATATTTCATTCTCTTGTCTTTTGCCTCTGCCTTCTATCTGAATAACAACATGTATTTCTTCATATGGTTTTTGAGAACAGGCACCTTGTCTAGTATCTGTAGTCAAATTCTCATTACCTTCCATCCTTCTTGTATTAATCAAGGAAATCCTTCAGTTCCAGATGATTTACCTGAAAAAATGACAAAAAGTCTGTTAAGCTTATTCACCATTTATGAGATATTTGATCCAGTACCATATATTCAGACATTCAACCAATTGTAAGATGTGCTAGTCGAATGTTTTACCTTTCATTTACTTTGTATTTGCTAAAAAAATTAACCATTTTTGCAACAAATACAACTTACTTTCATGACGGGTGTTGCATGCCAGACAGGGGATGCTTTCTCTTCAGGAGCACCTGATCCCACTGCTGCTTTTAAAGGAATTTGTGGATTCCAAGCTCTTTTTCCTTTTGTTTTCATTTTATCTTTTAGTTTGTTTCAAGTTTGTCTTGTCTCTTTGAACTATGCACTTTTGATCTCTCACATAGTTATTCTACACCTGACTTATATAGAATCTTGTTTCATTTCTAGAAAGTTATACAGGATGTACTTTATTCAGAACTGTATCATGACATCATATGTTCTGAATGAACAAAACACACACAACTGTGATGTAATGTTTTTCTGAATGAATTTGACTTGGGATAAAGGAAATGCATATTCTTATTGACAAATATATCTCTTTTTATTTGGATTTCATATTTATCCAATATTTAAATGAAAGAATATGGAATATATGCCAGAAAGACATGATTCACATTTTAGATATGTTTATAAAAATATTCAAGATTCAAAACTTAACTTTGTCTTAAGCGTTTTTCTGGATTTACGCTTGAGACCAAAAAATTGGAAGATTAAAATGGACAAAATGAAATTTACATTTCATGACATAATGAAAGCCTATAATTAAAATATAAACATAACAATCAGAGAATTTTACAATACACAATGTTGAAAAGATGTAAGCTGTATCTTTCCAACCTGCATTCCAGTAGAGCATATCACTCAAGCACAGAAAACCTGTTTTAGACCTCCATACAGCACAAGAGAAAACTCCCTCATAATATTTTAAAGACAGAATATGGATTATATGCCAGAATAAGATTACTGTAACAACTTCATTGCAATTTTGATTATCAGCTGATCATTATCAAAGGTGTTATTTTCACCTTTGCTATGTCAAATGACTAATAAAGATGATAAAAACTGGTTTAATTTACTAGTCAAAATTTAGTCCCCAAGTTGTGTTTTTGTTAATTTCAGTAAACATTAATTTGGGTCTTTAAGTTTAGAGTTCAAGATTTATACGAATTGATAGTTTTCAGTCAGAGGATGATTTGTATAAACTGGTAGTTAGACATTAAAATAGAATACTTGTGGACAGAGTTGTTAAATTGCCAACTGAAAAAAAATCTTGAGCAAGAGATAATGCTTAATGTTGATACTAATGACTCATCAAAATATTTCACATTTCTTAACAAGTGTGGACACAAAAATGTCTCGCCTGTATATGCAGCTTTAACCCTATAAATGTCTTGACACATTAATTTTCTAATCTAAATATTCAGCAAGTAATACCACCAGGACATTTGAATAAATCAAATCAATAGTTAGAAATTGAAAACATGATAAAAAGGTGAGTTATTGTTGATCAGTTATGAAACTTGACTTAAGTCAATGAACCATGAAAACGAGGTCAAGGACATAAGATACATGGCAGACTGTCATGTACTATGGCAGACTGTCATGTACTCCTAACTACCAATAAGCACATCCAATACTGTTGACCTACCACTTACAGT
>JARWCS010165732.1:0-14298 GCA_034783895.1 Geukensia demissa | reverse complement strand
GAACTTTTCATGCCTATATAATAATGAATGTGCCATATGCATATAAATTGCATATTATACCTAATTAATTTGTACTTCTAATAATTACTAATTATTGTAGTCAAACTAATCATTGTACTAAATTCTTATGTGATTATCCAGCTCTACGGGGCGTCTTGATTGACAAATAAAAATATTTGTAATATTTGTATTTGTATTTGATGATGATTTTAACATGGGCTGAGGTTGTTTTCACATAAGTTTCATCCCGAGCGTTAGCGAGTGTAATTTGTGAAAAAAATGACAGCCCATGTTCAAATAGAAACCAACTTATGGCTGCCTTGAATTATTTTGATTCTAATATTGTAAATGCCGTTTGTTTTTATACATGCTGTGCACAAAATTCTTTGTGACGTCGCGATTTTTGTGCTGTAAATATAATGTGAAAACATAGCGCGTGCAAGTCATAAGTTTATTGGAGATTTTACGATGGGTAAATCCTGTTTACGAATTCAGGACCCCATATTAGAATTCTATTTTTAGCATTTGCAAAATACTTTGTAGGTTTATTAGTGACATTTTTAAAACTAAATCCAGCTGAACGATTGGTGTCTTTCTCTAAGAGAATCGCATATAATATTTATGAACTAGCTTATAGAAACAGCCAGTAATTTTTCGGGGCCAGTACATCGTTGTATAGGTAATTGAATGCGTACTGGGTATCGATTTTAAAAGTTTAATTAAATACAATTGTTTTTGTTTTTTTACCATTTTGTCACACTATTGTCCCAAGTTAGGGAAGTATTGAGCGCTAACAAACATATCTAAAACCGGCATATACTTTATGTGCCAACCCAAAGCTAGGAACCTGTGGTCCAGTGGGTGTCTTTTTTACGTTTTACCGTTACTCTTTTCACATTGCAAACTAAACTGGCACATTTGTTCAATTTAAAAGTCATCGCATTTAATGTTGGGGCCTTTTACATCTTGCCTGACGGTGTGGTTGAAATTCTTAAGATAACCTCTAGATGTTAGTAATTTATACTTTTTTATGGCTGTCTAAATAATATAACATATATCACATCGAAGGAAACTGAATCATTTGATGAGCATTCACTTTTATACTGTGTAAAAGCTGTCTAAAAACCACTAATTGATATGTATATTTTGCTGAACAAGGCAAACGATCAGCTTAAGATAAATCTTATTTTCAGTTGGTCATGATGATGGACGGCTTTATAATAAAATTTGTTTAACATAAGATAACTTTTATTGTGACAACTTATAAACAAATCATACCACAACTGCATAGAAAGTATGATCGTTTGACATATCAAAGCGGTCACCTGTCAGCCGTGATGAGTAGTAACTGGACATTAGGATGGCTATATAAAGAGGACCACGGTGTACCTTTCCACATATCTCACCCAGGAACTTAAGCTAATCACCAATGTAAGTACTTATAGAGCTATCTCTACCAAAAAAGTTTTAATTGATAATGTCAACTTGTTCTTCAGTCGAGGTCTGATCTGAAATTTTAGTACATCCTTAAAAATGTTCAATTTAATTGCAGGAAAAGATTGAATTAAACTGTTCTGAAAAATAATGTACTTTCATTAGAAAAAACAATGAATGTTACTTTTAAATATCACTTCGATGACTGTTTTAGTAATCGTCGGTTTTCGGTGGTTAATTTTGCTACATTTTTCTCAACCGAAGGGCAATTCAATCACATAAATTCTAATAAATGAAGTAATCTGGTTTGTTCCATTACAATTTTATACGTAAAATAATGTTAAAGTCCTACAAAGGAACTGACTTCAGTTGGTTAAAAATAAAAATCGATAGTTTTATTACAGTTTTTAATGCTAATATTTGAATATATATATTTGGGAAACATAAATGCAAGAAAATCCCAAAAACGAATGCGTTTGATAGCATTGACCTAAAATTATAGTTTTAGGTTACGAACGATCTGACGGGATGGACGATTTTTTCTAAAACTTTTGATTCGTTTCATCATTTCAACATTTCTTAAGAACGCGGACGTATTTGAAGACACCAGTCAGCTGGTTTCCGAATCTAATACTCCTTCTCGCTCCTAATGCGTTAGGATAACAGGAGACAATATTATGCTACTGTGCGAATATCACTTTGCAACATTCGTCACTCGTATTTGTATAATAAAACGCTTAATTGGAGGATAAATATATTTCTTCGCATAAAAACTATGATTTGATAATTCCTTTATGTTTCCATCAGAATCAGAACGGGCCTATGTAAACAAACAATATACATGTATAATGAAAGGATAAAGATGGCGGGTGTTATAGTAAGGTTTTGAATCAAGCGAACATTTCTTATTACACTGATGACATGTTGAAATGGTTCTTTATATTCTAAAACAATTTCCGTGTCCATTGTTTTTATAGGATTCGAGTTAAGAACTAATTTCTGTGTAGTGTTTTCCGATCTTGTTTGTTCGTCTGTCTATTGACATTCGATTGCCCCTTTGGACCTTCGAATTCTTTTTACAGTCACTTTGTTGTAATTAACCATGACAAAACCTGAAAAGTTTTTATATTTGATCTTGCAACTAAAATTATTACTTTTACTTACCTGAACATTTTAACGTGATTTGTTTTTGTTGTTATCCTCTTTTTTTATTATTTTCTTCGCCACAGTGTCATTTTTGTAAAATATTTATTTTCAAAATATCTTCAGCGAGATGATCAAGGGAGTCGTCGCACTTGCCGTGCTCGCCGTAGCTGTCCATGGCCTTGGAAAATATGGTGGATATGGTGGGGGATATGGTGGTTACGGCGGTGGATGGGGAGGTAAAGGTTACGGTGGAATTGGCGGCGGCTGGGGTGGAATTGGAGGTGGATTAGGTGGATATGGAGGATACGGAAAGGGTGGATACGGCGGCGGATGGGGAGGATATGGATACGGAGGTGGATATGGAGGTGGATTTGGTGGATACGGAGGTGGATATGGTGGATACGGAAAGGGTGGAATTGGCGGTGGATGGGGTGGAATTGGAGGTGGAATAGGTGGATATGGAGGATACGGAAAGGGTGGATATGGCGGTGGATGGGGTGGAATCGGTGGTGGAATCGGAGGTGGATACGGAAAATATTAAGGTATTCTATTAAATTATTCGATTGTTATGAGGGAAATCAATTTTAAAGTGAACTTTTAGCCTTGATAGCTATTATTAACTCCTGAAATAAGATAAAATATTCCGATTTATCGAGAAATCTAAATACCTCGCACATATTTGTACATTAGTAGAGTTGGACACAAAGTTTTTTTTCTGTTTACCTATGACCTTCACTTAAAATCATATGATAATTGACTGAACTTATTTCAAGTAACACTACATATAAAGAATCATTCTGTTACACTATATGCATTTACTTCCTTTTCAGATGTTTACTAGATGGCAACCATTATTTGTCAACCCGACCTAAAAAATCCATTTTTCTTCATGTTGTCACCGTCCCGTATTTATTTAGCTGATGCAGTGGAATAAAAGTTCCTGAAAAAGTGATATGAGTCTTACAGTCTTTATTATCAATCATTTACATTTATTCCATGTATGATTCAAAAAAGAAAATTGTCTGTCTTTCGGATCAATTCGCCCATTCAATTTTATAATACGTAAAACGTATGACCCAGGTTTTTGGCTTTATTAGAGGGTTAAACTAAATTTTCAATATGTTTACTGGGTATACCATTATGTTTTTTTCTTGGCTGATACGAATGACGGGGAAATCTTATTTAAAAATGACAAGAAAAATGTTCTGTAAAAAACAAACCAGAAGATATCAGGTTGATAATAACACCCTAACGTAGATTGGAGCTAAAATTAAATTAAGGGCAGCATCATGGCAAAAAATCAGGGTACAACAAGACAATAACATACTAACACAGACGACTACATAATAGATAGAGAAAATTCAAACCACACAATACAAAGTGGCAAAACAATCACAAATAAAACGTAAATTAAATAAACACACTATCACTACAAAAAGCGTACATGTTAATATAAAAATATAAAGAATGCGCGAAATAAAGTTTTTAATTATGAGCAACGTTAACATGCACTTTCAGTTGAAAACAAAATACAAAAATATCTTTTTTACATAGCTAAGTATTGTTCGAGTTGGTCGTCAGACAGTCATTCTTCAACCAATAAAGATCTGGGTTTATTTAATTGATACAGTAGTAAAGAACCCAAATTTAATCGCTTTCATCAGCCAAGCTAGGGTCCATAAAATATGAAGAGCAGTCAAACTTTCTGAATTTCTTGATACATTCATGGACCAAATGAATTATACAGTTCTTGACGTAATGAAAACCGACAAGCTTAACAAATAAGAACGTTGGAAAGATGTTAACTGTATCTTTCAAACATATATTCCAGTACCCGATAAAAATAAGAGCATACAACTCTTATCTTGTATTCTTATCTGATTCCCTTTTTGAAGTCTGTGTGTCTCGACTTTCAAGACGTAGAATAAATTTCAATTCATTTAAATAATGAATAATTTGGCCCAGAAAATTTATTTGCAACCATTTTCTTCACTTTTGTCATAACAAAGAAAGTGACAAAACGTCCCTTATCTCACTCTATTCGGTAAAAGATAACTTATCAAAAAACATCTGAGGGAAAACTTGGTTTCCTGATCGGTTGCTTTTGGGTTTTTAACTAGCAGACAGCAACTGCGAGTACACTTTTGAGGTCGATACTTTTGTTGTATCTTGTATTAAGTTTTAATTATATTTGTTATTAGTTTCCAGTATCGATCTCAAGTGTTAAATCCATTTCAACCGATTTTTATAGTGTGTTTTTTATTGTTGTTTTGGTAGACCACTGTCCCAGGTTAGGGGGAGGGTTGAGCGCTCACCAACCGGTTTAACCTCCCCACATACTAATGTGTCTGTCCCAAGCCAGGAGCCTGTAGCCCAGTGATTGTCATTGTTTTATTAGTCATTTATTGTCATATGTTCACCATTTTTGCTTTAGATTAGATTGATTGTCGTGTTTTATGTATAGTTATACAATTTGTATTTCGGGGCCTTTTTCAGCTTCCGTTATGGTATAGACTCTGGTTCATTGTTGAAGGTCATAATGTGACCTGTAGTAGATTAAATTCTAATGTCATTTGGTTGGTGGCTGTCTCGTGGACAAATATGCCACTTCTCCTATTTTTTATATTACATGGCTGCCACAGGCTATAATTGTTTCTGATTGGCTGATTTTTAAAGAAGTCTCCTCAGAAACTACCAATACAAAAAGAACCAAAATTCATCAGAAGTATTTATGGAAGCTTGTTTTCAAATTTGCCTGCTTTCTTTCAGACTGGACTACAAACATGGCTTCCATGGAAAATTTTTGTTTCTGATTAGTTGATTTTTAAAAAATGTCTTTACCTGAATCTACGACTGCAAGGCCAAAATCAACCAAACTTGATTGGAAGCAGTAATGGAAGGTCCTTCATAAAATTCCGTCTTTTTGTCCTGATTGTACCACTAACATGGGTGCCAGAGGCAATTCTAGTTTCGGGATAGCTGATTTTTAAATACTCTTCTCTTCTGAATCCACAAGACCAAATGGAACTAAGCTTAACAGGAAGCTTCTATGGCAGATCCATTACAAAATGTCCTTGTTTCATTCTGATTTGACTATTAACAAGGCTGCCACCTTTCATATAGGGACGGCCATTGACAATTCTTGTTTCTGATTGGTTAATCAATAAATCTTATCTGAAAAGCCCTTTTAAGAAAAAAGGTGTTTCAGTAAAACTTTATGGCCAAGTGTCAGGTGAGCAATATAAGCTCGGTCCTCTGATCCTATAGTTTTACTTGTTCCATGGGACAACTTTATTGTTTGTTCTATTTGAGACGTGAAGGAAATTCAAGCTTACCATTGGTTATCTTTTTTCTCAGCTTCTTTGTAGTCTAGGGTACGGACCTTCATTTGTGATATTTCTCCTTTAGTTTACGTCATATCAAATTTGTCAAATGGCAGTCTACATACCTGAAAAATTGCCCCACACTACAGTAACAATTATACATGTATAAATAATTTTAGGCAATACTGAAGCTCAGGAACCTACCCATTCTACAAAATTGACAAAAACAGATGATTCAAGCAGTAGCTCAAGTAGTGGTTCAAGTGAATCTTCTGACTCGGATTCAGAAAATGACAAAAAAGAATCATCAAAAAATAAATCTGTGTCCAATAATGATGAGGATTTGATTGGTCCACCATTACCTCCTGGATTCACACCTGTGGCAGGGACAGAATTAGTAGGGCCACCAGTAGCTTTAGCTAAGCAAGATTCTGATGAGGAGGACTCTGAGGAAGAGGAAGAGGTAAACAGACACACATGCAGAAATATAATATGTTATAATGCTGGTATATTTATTTCAAGTGTGACTAGGAAATCATTTCATCTTATCTATCAATTCAAGTACTGTATAAGTAGTTATATTTTCAGTGAAAGTCAACATTTACCTGAAAATTTTAAATACATCTTTAATTTTCAGAAAGAATATAAAAATACATTGTGCAATAGTAAAAAATGTATACTGGTACTAATTAAGAGTATGTACTATGATTTTGTTCTACAATAAGCCAAAAATGTTATTATCCCTACGCTTTTGAATAAAGTTCATTGATATATTTGTTGGCTTTGGTCCTTCTCTAACACTTGCTTTCTGTCCACAGTAATTTGACAATTTGGTGAAAAATAAAAAAAAAATCAAAAGAAATGTATTAACAGAATCATTATCAAAAGAGGTAGTAATGCACCTCCTATTTTATTTTTCCAGAAAATCAATATTTGAAATTTGGCTGCACTTTTGACTTGTAAAATGCAGTGAGAAAAAGGCGGGTATGATTTCTAATCTGCTGCTCCTCCTTAACCACTTAATAGAAAATAAACAAACTTTCAGAGACTCTTTATTAGTAAACGTAGTATTGCACCTTTTATTTTATTTTCACAGGAATTCTGTGCTGTATATTCTTATGGCAATTTTGACTTGCAGTATGCTGAAAAGAAAGAGGGTAGTAATTTCTAATCTGCTACTCTTAAACCCTTCAACAGAAATTAACCAAACTTATTGCCTTCAATGTTTGCCTTTCTAGCAGGCGACATGTCTTCCGGGGAAAACACAATACTAAGTGTGGAAATACTTAGCCATTGAATACATAAAATATTGCTAGTGTCAAAAGAGCAATTGCAATTACATGGAATCATTTGAATCCAACATATTGCCATGGAATGCATTAAGAAATATGCAGTACACAATCCAGAAAAGATGTGGATTGTGTCTTTCTGGCAAATATTCCATATCCTTTCTTTTAAATATGAGCTTGGACAGTGGTATTATATGTTGCAGGGATGTAATGATACCTTTCATTCTGATATCACTTGCAGTGACAGGTCAAGAATTATCTTAACTGTTTACAAGAGTTGACTTCATTTAATCAGTAACATGTGAATTGGTCGTCCCTTGTTCACATTGTTGCTTTGTTTAATGCCATTTATTAGTTTGGTATGATGTTGGCTGAACTGTATTTCTCATGACTTTGTTTTGAATTTGACAGCTATCTAGCTCTACATGGAAAGGAAAAGGGTTTTTTTTAACTTTCAAGGGAGACTACCCTCTAGATCTGAAGTTTCATTTTGCAAGAAAATTTGCATGCATAGACCAAGTGGTTTTGCCACCAATTCCACCTGGACTCAGTATTTTCATTTTTTTAGAACAGTATAAAAAAAGAAAAATCCATAGGCATCTTTGAGCTGTATTCCATGTACTGTTGCGATAATTACACTTCATCTTTTGGAGATATTTGAACATGGCAATGACTTTCCATATCTTTACATTTCCAATGTATCATGGATCGCATGTTTTATCAGTTTCTAATGTCAGTTTCAACTGTATTTTTATAAGGTTGTTAGGGCATATTAAACATGTATATTGTGTGTTAACCCCTGTCTGATTTATAGAGCAGAAATTGATATTTATCTATTCCAGACATTAGAACAGAAGATTCCTTCTAGTCACGAGATCACACTGAATCATGGTAATAAAACGGTATGTAAAGTACATGTAATTCTTCAATGATATTGTCATTTTCCTCAAATCTTACAAAAATTTCTAATGACGTTGATGGTATTGCTCTTGGCTACTAATTGATATACAGTCAAATACTGGTTGCTTGAACACCTGAGGGATTAGCAAATACTATAACTGTTTAAGTGAAAAGACTGCTTGACTTAATGATGTCTAAAAACATGTTAAGAACACTGAATGGACAAAAAAGTGCCTCAAGATACCCATTGTGTTTGCAGGCTATTTAATTTCAAGCTCATGGGCTTTAATGTATTGCAAATGAAATCAGAGTTAATTTGATATTCATCATTTTTTTATAAGTTTAATGTGTACACACCATCATGACCATTGAAATTGAACTTTTTATATTTGTCTAAGTTTAATTTTGTATACTATACTCCATACCTTTTGCAATTTTTCTTTGACAAACAGTTATGTAGTAACATGCAGAATTCTTTTAGAAGCACAATAATATTTATTAAAAATTAATATTTCTTAATCATATTTCTAAAGTCTCAGCCATTTACTCTTTCATAATGCCATGTTCAGTTACACAGATAACTTGAAAAAGCACAACAAAAAAGGAGACTCTCTTTCTTTTGTTATTAAATTTACATTTGAATATTTCACTGATTGTTAATAATATAAAACACACAGAATGTCATACCTTTGCCTTATATCATGACTTATAAATGCTGATCGCAATTCAAAGTAATAAATCCAAATGCATGTATATACATATATTTTGTTGTTATCTTCAAGGTCTCAGCTCTTGCATTAGATCCATCAGGAGCCAGACTGGTTACAGGTGGTCATGATTATCAGGTGAAATTTTTTGACTTTGCTGGTATGGATGCTTCATTACGACACTTCAGACAAATTCAGCCCTGTGAAAGGTTGGTTCTGATATCATTTTTTGGAATGCCAAATATGTGTTCTTCTTTTACACTTGAGCTTTGTATAGCCCATGAATTGCAAAGTTGTTGAGATGAGTGATTTAAACTTACCTTATCTTAACTTGGTGGTTTTCTTCTGGTACTCCAGTTTTTTCATGCAATGAAAATTACTGCTATTTGTGTCATACCCGGTAAGTACTAATTATCTTTTTAAAAAGAAAATAAAAAAAAATCTATATACTGTAATCTTAAAAAAACAAAATACCAAAAAAACTTTTACATGCTACAGATTTGACTTGTGTCTAATTATAAATATAAATACAAATTCAAATAATTTAATCCATTAAAGGCCTGAATTCTACATCTTTTTATACTCAGATGAAGTTAACAAATAATTTTTAATACAGTAACTATGAATTTATCCTTGGAAGATTTCATAATGTTTTGCTGTATAAAAATAAAAGCGTGTCCTTTCATACTTTCAGTCATCCTATTAAACAGTTACAGTACAGTTCTACAGGAGACAAGATATTGGTGGTGTCAGGAAACTGTAAACCAAAAGTCTTAGATCGAGATGGACATGAAGTGATAGAGTGTATGAAAGGAGACCCTTACATCAATGATGTATCAAATACAAAGGTTAGAATGATTAACTTCAGCAGAAAGTTTTGCTGTTTATTATATGTGTTATTGTATAAAAAGGGGGATAATTTTAACAGGTTATATTTAAAATGAGATATGTACATATTTCTGCAGTTAGGACATTCACAAAAACAATAGGTTTATCTTTCTCATATTACAATGTGTACATTTAAATTAATTGTAATTGACCTTATTTAGTTCAGTGGTGATAATTGGTCTAATTTTGTGAAAATTATTAGATTTATTTTTATCAGTTCAGATGTAAAAGATAGACAGATTAGTTATGTGAACTTACTGTGCTTAATTTAGTATGAACAACAAATTTGACTGTGAACAGCTATTAAGTATAAATCTAAAGGAGACTGATCTTAATTTGATGCATAAATAAAACAGTGACAGACTGAATTTGTGTCTACAGATGATTTAAAACATCAAATTAACATGTAAGAAATTGCATATATGAAAACAATTATTTTATTACGAACATTAGTTAGCATTGCTAAAATATTAATTTAAAAAAATTTAATGTTTATAAAATTACATTTTCAGGGTCACACGGCAATGGTCAATGGAGGTTGTTGGAATCCGAAAGTTCGACAGGAATTCATGACTTGTTCAAATGATGCGTAAGACCCATTTTACTTGTTTATTCCTGTAAATAGTTTAACCTTGCCTTCCATAAGCCATGAATATGAGAAAATGATAAAGACATTTGCATTAAGGGCATACAGGGGAAGTAACTTTGTCCATCCCTGGTTGTCAAGCAATATGTGTATGATGTTACCATGTAATGATTGTGTCAACAATATAATGCATTGATGTTACCCACCCTAACTGACAAGAAACAAAAACAAAAACTGCAGAAAACAACTGTTTTTTTCAATTGGGAAAAAAATCAAGAGCATAAACCCTGAAGCATTTTTCTAGTCTCCAAACAATTCTGCATATGATATCATTGGTCATAACATATTTTGAATACAGTGACATTGCAATCTTCAGCAGTCTTTAGATTTGGAAAAATGGAAATTCCAGCTTTGTTAAATTTCCTGAATGTCTCTCTTTTATTTATTGGAAAAGTACTAATTTACCATACTGAAATGGAATCAAAAATGCAGTAATATGGAGTTTTAAGATTAAATGATCTGGTGTTTCAAACTTTAGTTCATTTCCTGGAAGACTATCAGATCTGTTATCTAAGTAATTGGCAACCATACACTAAGAAAATGAGTTGATTGATTACAATTATGAGGAGGCTTAAGATTTAAAAATATGGCAATTCCAACTTTCATAAAATTACCTGGCAGTCCCTCTGACCTGTTACCTTTTGGTAAAATTACCTATCAACCATATAAAAATATGACAGTTCCAATAATTTCATGGAATACTCTTAAAACAGTGTCAAATTCTGAAAATTTTGTGACATTTTGAGAGGCATCTCTGGTTTTAACTGGCAATAAAGATGCAAGACTGTCAAGTAGGTCATTTGATGGCATTTACCTTTTTCATCTGGTAAAAGGTAGAGATAATAATTTCTGTTATGGCTGGACTTCAAATTACATAAATTTTATTTTAGAAATGCTAGGGTTGGTCTGGTTACCTTAATTGTACAGTTTTTGGCATAAAAATTTTTTTTTCATCCCATATTACAGTATCATTTTCCCCTGTAAATATCATCCATTCTAGTATAATACCCACCCCCTTTCTTGAGCCAGCAAAACCAGGAAACAGCTCATATAGTGTTTATAACATACAGATGAGAATTTCAAAAAATGAAAGTTGCACAATTGGCTTTTTTTTAAAATTTCCCAGTGAACAGAGTTTATATAATATATAAAAATAGGAGATGTGGCATGATTGCCCATGTGACTGCCATCTGTCAAAAGGCAGTTGAATTTAAACTTCTAAATGTTCCATTTTTGCCTTCAATAATGAACCGGAGTCCATAACATAACAGAATATAACATAAGCATATATCTGATTAAAATCGATACTCAAGGGTTATAAAACTCTGAAATACAACTTTTTTTATAAAATAATTATGATGTTTTATCAGCTGAGTCTAAAGTTATGTAAGAAATTTCCTGATACATTAAATAATTAAGAAACTGTGTTAAACATTTTTGAGTTTAAAACCCTTTTTCACTCATTTTGTTTAATTTCAAATAATTTAGTGAACAACCCAATGCATTACCGTTAATTAATTAATTATTGTAATTCATAACCTGCAAATCCTGATTTAAACATGGAATATGTCCATGCCAACTTCTGTTTACACCTTAATTACATTGGGGATCGAATAGTGGTTTTTAAAGGTTACTTTTTGACCATGTGGAAAATTGACACACATGTAGAAGTTCAGAAAACATATGTGGCTCATTCTTTGATTTGTTTTCGTTTATTAATTTTCACATACAGAATTCTCAAAATGTTATTAAATAAACTGAATGAAAGGACAGCAACATTAACCAAGTATGCAAATAATAGATAACTTTTTTTAGACAAATATGTAAACAAAGGAAACACAGTTCAGAAATAGAACACGTAGCAATTTCAAAAATCTGAAAAGTATTTGATCTGTTGTACATCAAGTACCTACAATAACGAAGAAAAATGTCATGATAAAACTGTGCAAGTACACACAGAAGAGAATTGAATTCGCATTTTTATGTGCGATACAATTATATAGTTATTTAATGGCATTGAGGGAAATAGCCATTTTATTTTTCCTTAGGTTTGACGATTTCCAAGGGGAAGCAGAGGGAAATGGTCAAAGTGGAAGGAAAAAAAATAGCTATTACTTGAAATCAAATTTAGATACTGTTTTATTATTCGGAAAAACAACTATGAAAAGAATCAAAATTTTTGATATGTGGACATCAATGACCACTAGTGTATACTCTGCCTCTTTTGGTGTGTGTTGTGTGTATAGTAGTTAACTTTCTTCATCTTATATTTACCCAAGGACAAAATTTTGACACAAGATACTGAATGTACTTATATTCTTTATTTTATAGGTCTGTGAGACTGTGGGATGTAAATACAGAATGTAAAAAACACAAATACATTATGAAACCAAAGACACAACAAGGAAGGAAAACAATACCAACAGCATGTTGCTATAGTAACGATGGTAGATGGATAGCATGTGCTTGTCAAGATGGTTCAATACAAATTTGGGACCATAACAAAAATTTTGTATGTATTCAAACAATGTACTTATAAATATAAATAAGGATGAAAGAAGTAATAAAAAATATGGGACAAAACAGATTTTTATTCAAGGGGAATTGTTTAAATAAGTCTTAACTTCAGTGGTTTGATCCCAAATGGCTCAAAAATAATGGGTATCTCAAACCTCTTTTTCAGGCCATTCATTTTTCTTAGCATTTTCTACAAAGAACTTGGGCAATTTGAGTTGGTCCAATTGATATATGAGTAACTGAAGTTCAGCAAAATCTAAGGAAATAGTTGTTTGATTTATGAAGAATTGTGATGCATTTTATTCTTTTTTAATTAATTACATTACAAATGGAACTTTTTACACATCATTTTCTTATAATTGTATATAAAATGAGCTATAGTTTTCAGAGAATTATTCTTAAGTTGAATGTTTGTCAAAAAAAATCTTTAAAGAATTCAAAAACAGCATACATTCATTAGAGCGCATCATCTTTTTGCATTTTATTTGTTTATTATATTTATTGTGATTCAGGTAGTCTCTAATCGGATTGAGTAAATTTCTGTTTGATTTTTTAATTCATCGGTTACTGCTTATGTTTTCTTAGAATTTTTTTTTCTTTAACCACTTGGGGAAGGTTTGGGATGCAACCTAACTAGTTAAACCATCACAGGACTCATGTGCTTGCCCCAAGTGGGATGTTGTGGTCATAAGTTTGTCTTTTTATGTATATGTTTTGTTACTTGTGCATTTTTGATAATATTCAGGTAAGACCACTACTATTTTATGTATACATGTGTTATTTATTTGGGGGAATTAAGAGCTTTTCACAAGGAGTGGTATTCAATCCTTGTTGAATGCATTGTGGAGACCTCTAGATTTGTAAATTTCTCTGTTTTCATAAGACCACAAAAATTTGCGATCATATTATGGTATGGGGCTGTCATCGTCGTAGTCATTGTCATTGACATTTGCATCTGTAGACAGGTTGTTTTCTGCATGATAACTTTTGTTCTAGTTAACCAATCCATTTAATATTTTGGGACATGGATAATTGGTACTAGATAAAGGTTGGTATTGATTTTGGTTTATTTTTCGTCAGATTTTGATGGAGTTTTTTGCATTTGATTCCTCTCATTGAGAGCTTTCAGTTAAAAGTCAACAGATTTTCTTTATCTCTTACTGTTTTCCAGCTAAAAGGGGTCTAATTTGGAGGGATTTAATTTGAATAAAATGGAAAAATTTTATTGTTCATCTGATTTTGATGGGGTTTTCTCCAAATGATTCCTTGTGAAAAAATTAACAAATTGACACCAGTTTTGAGGATAATACGAGCCAAAATGATCACTTATCCAGTCATATTACTGTGTCCATCATTTTACTGTGTCCAGCTCTTTACTGTGTCCAGCACATTATTGTGTCCAACAAAATACTGTGTCCACACTTACCCAAAAGTTCATTTGTTCACCT
>JARWCS010165623.1:0-14302 GCA_034783895.1 Geukensia demissa | reverse complement strand
GTCTTTGTGGTATTACTTGCAGATATATCTTGATTAGAAAATTATTGTGTCCACAGGTTTATAGGGTCAAAGCCGCAGATACAGGCGAGACATTTTTGTGTCCACACTTGTGGTAGATACATAAAGTGAAAATAAAGTTGGTTTTCAATTGTTTTATCTGATTTTAGCACAAATTTACCAGTGTTATACATTTTGCTGGACTGAAGGCTGTAGGGGAGTCATGTGACATTCCTTTACTTTACTACAGAGTTAATGTTGGTGGAACCCTGAATCTGCTAGAGGTAAGACAAGCTTCATATGGGGATTAATGTTCATACTTTTTTATAACCCTTTTTGCCTACCACTGAATATGCTTTTTATACAGTGCAGAACTATAACAAAACAGGCAGTAATAAAATAGACTGGTTTCTTTTTTTTTATTAGTAATGTTTGATGTCACTAACAAGGTATTACAAAGATCCAATAATTAATAAGGTTAATTGCACCAATTGCTAATTTAAAACTGCTTACTTTTCTGTATGGGTTTTGCAGTGATAATCTATGTTTAAATACTGGACATTTAATGAACAATTAAAAGATGGATTATCACTTTTTCTGAGTTTGGAGGCAAAAAGAACTAAAACATTTTAATATTGTTAATTTGAATGAATCCCTTTAGTATGTAAATTTAATCAGATGATTTTATGATTTGTTGCTTAGTGACTGCGTGTAATTACATGAGAGGTTTTTGAAAAATTGAAATCTTGTATTTTTTAGAAGAAATTTCAACATGTTAATAAATAATCTTTTATAGTTTTTGGTGATTTTTTAAATTACAGGTTATGAAAGAGAACAATGTGAAGAATCTTATATTCTCAAGTTCAGCCACAGTTTACGGAACACCAGAATATCTTCCATTAGACGAAAATCATCCTGTTGGAGGATGTACAAACCCCTATGGCAAAACCAAATATTTTATAGAGGAAATCCTTAAGGATTTGTCTAAAGCTGAACCAGTAAGTACAGTCAAACTGTTCACAATATCCAGGTTCAAAATTATTAAAAAAAAATCAATTGAAATAGAGGTATAAGAGACCCATACAATAAACACATTGAACATCAGTACACCATTATACACTACTGAATTGAATTCTAGATTGTTCTTTGAAGAGTAATATTCTACAGATCTGTAATCCATCCATGATATATATATTTTTCAGGACTGGAATATTATTATTTTACGTTATTTTAACCCAGTTGGTGCCCACAAATCAGGGAAAATAGGAGAGGACCCTAAAGGTGTTCCAAACAACTTAATGCCATACTGTGCCCAGGTAGCTGTTGGAAAGAGAAAAGAAATTAGTGTGTATGGAAATGATTACGACACACCTGATGGTACAGGTAAGAATTTTATACAGGATTTCTGTTCATTGCGTATGGAAATGATAATGACACACGTGATGGTACAGGTATGAATTTTAAAGGCAGGATTTCTGTTCATTGTGTATGGAAATGATTATGACACACCTGGTGGTACAGGTAAGAATTTTAGACAACATATCTGTTCAGTGTGTATGGAAATGATTATGACACAACTGATGGTACAGGTGAGAATTTTATAGACAGCATTTCTGTTCAGTGTGTATGGAAATGATTATGACACACCTGATGGTACAGGTATGAATTTTATAGGCAGGATTTCTGTTCATTGTGTATGGAAATGATTATGACACACCTGATGGTACAGGTAAGAATTTTAGACAGCATATCTGTTCAGTGTGTATAGAAATGGTTATGACACACCTGATGGTACAGGTAAGAATTTTAGACAGCATATCTGTTCATTGTGTATAGAAATGGTTATGACACACCTGATGGTACAGGTGAGAAGTTTAAAGACAGGATTTCTCTCGTGTGTCAACAACATTTGAAATTTAAACAATTAAAGGAGTAGTTTTTTTTTGTATGAGATTTCTTTCAATCATGCCTGCAATCAATAGATAACATACCAGGATTAGTACCATAAATAGATACCTACATTTATATTGTGATAAACCAAAACACAATTAAGACTGAAAGTCCTTTGAAACAGTATGTCTTCATTTAATAACATTTACAGATTATATCTTTATTGTCTGAAACAATGTACAATACTCACCAAATGCATGCTCTAAGTGGTCCTGAATATGTAAAAGTCTTGCAGATAGACATACATCTGATGGATGGGGACACTAAGGGCCTGTTCACACTAGGCTTAACATAATCTGGATTAACTTGATCCGGATCAACTTAACCCAGTAAACAGGTAACCTGTTGCGTTCACACTAGCCTTGGGTTTGTGGTTTAATCCGGATTGATATTGAAATGTAGAAATCAAAGAACATAACTAACTTTACTAATTTTGACGTCAGATCTAATCCACATTTTGCATTCACACTACAATTTATCTGGATTAACTTGATCCGAATTAACTTAATATGGATTAAGTTAATCCAGATTAAATAAAATCTAGTGTGAACTCAATGTGACTTAATCCACATTTACCTGAGTTAATCTGGATTAACTTTTGTAGTGTGAACAGGCCCTAAATCTAAGACTCTTTATTGGGAGAAATACATGCTGCCTGCATAAAGAATTTTTATAACAGCTCTTCATGAAATGTTTATAAGTTACCATTTTCTATGCTTACCTATCCATGCCTTTTTGAGATTCTCTGGCAGAAAAATTTATCCATCCAAAGTTCTTCTCATGTTCCATATTTTGATTTGAAATTGACTTGTTTACCTTGATTGGAATTCACACTGGACAATCAAGAACAAGTCAAAATTTTCAGATTTGCATTGCAGTTGGATACACCAATTCCCACACTTTTCATTAATCAAAGCTCATGTTGAAAAATGTAATAGTTTAATTCAGTAGCACTTGGATAAAAAAAAATGACCATTATTTAACAGGTGTTAGAGATTATATACATGTAGTAGATTTAGCGACGGGTCATGTTGCTGCACAGAAGAAGGTTGAGGAGAAATGTGGATTGAAGGTAATATTTTAAAATTTTGTATGTAACATGCAAAACATTTGTTTATTCTATAAAAAATATTTTTTAAAAAGTGTTCAGTGCCTGTCAGATGTGAAGCCATGTTTTTATCATTTTCAACTTATTTGGTTCCTTGACAAAGACCTTTTGTTGGAAAATTTGGGAACAAAGTTTTATTTTCATTTTGTTCTTACTTTTTAAATGTGGTGCAATCTTTTATCCTTTATTGTCATTTAGTCTTGTATTCTATTATTAAGTATACATGAACAAAGGTAGAGATGTATATAACACGTCCCTGACAAAGGATACAAATCTTATGTTGTTATCATAACATTGAAACTTGTTTTATTGATACAAATATTGACACTATTATCACTAAATAACACAGATACTAATATAGTGGCATTGCAACCCATCTTGTATTTCCTCACGTTTTCAGATTTATTTTGTTTGATGACTTTCATGTTGAGAAACTTGATATTTTATCATCTGAGCATGCTGTCACAAACTGAGTGCATTCTTTAGAGATATATCTTCATTTTGCATTGTTTTTGTTAATTACTTCAATTGTTGTTAAGGTACTTTCTTATTGGATGAGTGTACTCTTGTATGATTTTAAGTTTGCCTTCACAAAGTAAAGATGGAAATTGCCTTGGCATCCACGTCCACTATATTCAAGTTTCTATTTATTCAGTAACTATGCAAGATAGCTTCATGAAACTTGACAGGTATATTGGGGCGTTGAGCATCATATGAATCTAAATTTAGATGACTTTGACCTCAAGGTCATTCAGGATGACTGAGCAATTTGCTTTTTTACTGAAAGTTACACCCAAGTTTTAGTTTTCTCAGTAACCATGCTAGATCACCTAAATGAAACTTGTTATGAGATTGCATTGGTGTAACACATGTTACGGATGCAAATGTTGGTGACTCTGAGGGCAAGGTCACCCAGAAGAAACAGTTTTAGATTTAGAAAATTTGCTTTTCTTTGGAAGTTAGGTCCAAGTTTTTGTATCTAAGAAACTATATTTGATATCTAAATGAAACTTGAGGTTGCATTGAAATAACATGCATGTTTCAGATGCAAATTTTTATTACCTTTACCTGAAGATCATTCAGGGGGGACAGTTTTAAATATCTGCCTTATGTATAATTGGGTAAGTTTTTGTTTTCCCAGAAACAGTACTGGATATTCTCTGCATCATTTGCATGGTTGATGCTTTAGCTCAACTTAATTTAAAGAATTGTTTTTATTACTTTGATAAGCCTTTGTAGCTTTTAGATAATTCAACCCTGTGATGGATGAATAATGTTAACAAGAATTCAACGTGATTTGTAATTAAAGAAAACAGAAGCTGCTAATAATTTCTGTATATCATTTACATATCACTAGTATTGTTCTCAAGCATTTCAGATTAAAAGAAAACTTATGATACTACCAGTCTAGATGAATTGTGATATTTTAAAAATCAAATGTCTTCATGGAATATACATGTATGAAGTTATCTTCAGTATGCCACCTAGCTTTCTCTATATTACAGGTCTATAATCTGGGTACGGGACAAGGTTACTCAGTGATGGATATGATAAATGCTTTAAGTAAAGCTGCAGGGAAACCGGTAAGTATAAGGGGAGATTACTCTATATTCTAGGTCTATAACTTGGTTACTCTGATACCAGTAGATATGACAAATGCTTTAAGAAAAAATGGAAGGAAACTTATAAGTTTAAGGGGAGATCACTGTGTATTTCAGGTCTGTAACTTGTGTAGATTGATTGTTGGTTGCTTAATGTCTATAGTGGCAAATATTTCATGCATATTCAGCATGAATAACTTGTGTAGAGAACAAAGTTAAACTTTGATGGATTTTATAAATGCTTTAAGTAAAGCTTCAGGGAATCTTTAAAGTTTATGGGGATATCACTATTTTATATAATTTATTAATATGTAGGCTATCAATCAGTGTATGGTAGATGTGTTTTCCAGATCAGATGTTTTGTTGCACATAAAATTCAATTGATCAAAGTTTTTAATCATCCAAATACTGTAAAAGTATTAGTATTCTCGGCTTGCAATTTTCGCGGATTTATTCTTTTGTATAAGTTCGCAGGTTCCATTTTTGTGAATACTGCTTATTTCTATGCAATGTCTAGGTTAATTTTGGCATTTCGCATGTACATATTTTTGCGGAAAAATTAAGACCGCGAAGATAGCAAGAATTAATACACCGCGAATATTATTACTTTTAGTTTTCTTTAAAATTACAGAAAATATAACTCCCTGAAATTGCAAAACATAAAAGTTCTAAAATCCTTTGAAATTTTTATAAAATCTATTGCAGCTATATGAAAATTAATGGTTTATTTAATGTTCCATAATTATTCATTTAAATAATTTTGTGGTACAAAATTTGCATATTTAATGAAAACTGACATCTTTCATAGCATTTAATTCCAACCTTTTTGAGTATCATATAATACTGCATTTAAAAAAAAAGGCGAAGTCGTTTGTTAACTGATTTCCCTAAAATTTTCACCATTAAACACAGAAAATTGACAGTTTGATTGTATATTTTGACATAATTTTGTGATCTGCAGATTGAAAGTAGCAATAATTTAAACAGAAAACTTATTTTGGTGTCCTAATTCCCTATAAAATAAGTAAAATTGTAACATCAAAGTTTAACTCTGTGGCAAAATTATCAGTTCTTTAAAACGACAAATCAGAAAATAAAATGTAATTAGGCAATGAAACTACAAAATAATCTGCTTTCAATGGTATAAAACTTATCAAAATTTAACAAGGAATGACTTCATAATAAGTTTTTAATAATTGTGGTTTTTTATGAAATATATAGTGAAAAATGGTAGTGACCGAATACTTTTTGCACCACTCTGTTCTTTAACTATTATATAGCTATACCTCTGAAAGAGAGATATGCTATTTTTTAGAAAAACTTCCTATTGCCATTAGGTAAACAGTTGAAATGCAATATTCAAAATTTTGATATAAGCAATCCTGACAAGATTGGTAAAATATTTTCATCTTTGAGTCTTTGTTGTTAAATCGGTACTTCACCAGTTGTTAACATGCAACTTTAACTAACACATTGATTATAAAAGTTATTATTGGCGGCTATATTGATGTTATGAAATAGTCTAACAAGCAGTCTTTGTTTTTCTAATTTAAACTGGTCAAGAAACGATGATCCAACTCAATGTTATTTTTGTGCTTGTTGTAGTATGACGACACTGTTACAATCACATGAACTATTAAATAATAACTTCATTGTTTTTACTGGATTTTTTTCTGATATTGTTTCCGATATTTCCATTTATTACAGATCTCCAGATTAAAGTTTTTACAAACCTGATAACCACCAAACATTTGATTTTATGATTAAAATTTGTCAGTTGAGTTTTGTATGTTGCAAACTTTTCTAGAGAATGAAATTTTAAAATAACTGCAATGGACCAAAATGAAAGAGAGGCTAATCATCTTGAATGGGATTCAAAATCATCCTCTACCATTGTACCCATGTTTCATGAGCCATTAATCCTCACAAGGTGTTTTTCTGTCTGTGTCAACAAGTTTTCTTGGGACAGGAATGGACAAGGATATCTTGACATTGTTAAGATTGACAAGAGTAGACAGGACCACTGACATTGAATCCGAGACATAATTTGTGAGGATGGGCACAGGATATCTGACATTGTGGGTCATGCACATTGTGCAGTTGCTATTTGTATGTCTCTATTGACCATTTCGAAATCATGAATCTTGCTGCAAGATCGAGGCTTGTGGGTAACAAACTTATTTCCTGTTGAAATCCATTGTAGATAGGCTATATATTTTTATAAAACTGCAAAAAATTTCAGCTATATTATATTATGGCGATGTCATAATCGTCAGCATCTTCTGTCTGTGGACACAAAGGTTTCCGCAGCCTATCTTATTTTGAAACATTGATCCCTAGTATAAGATATGGTGTGGGATTCCAACTCCCCCTGGTTTTTATAAGGGCCTAAAAGGGGCCTTTTAATATTTTTTCAGTAATTTTTTTAATTAACATCCAATTTTGATTGTTTTTTTCATTGTGTGGACTCCTGTCACTTACCATTTTTGAGGGACAAGGGGGTGAAAATTGGTCACGCCCAAATTTTTGAAACTTTTTTTTTGTCGTCCGATTTTGATGGATTTTTTCCATTTGATTTCTAAAGTATCTAAACAGATTTTCTCTGTCTCTTACAATTTTTAAGCTACAAGGGGTCAAAGTTGGTGAAAAATTCAATTTCGTATAATATGGAAATATTTTTGATGGGTTTTTCCAGATCACTCCTTATGAAAAATGCAATTACTTTGTCTAGAACTTTACTGTGTCCAGCCAGCACATTATTTTGTCCAGCAGACTAATGTGTCCACACTTACCCAAAGATTCATTTGTTCACCTTGCACATGTCAACCTGCTGTGGTCGTATCATGCTGCGCTCACGAACCACCTGTGTTGTTAATTGCAAGGTAATTACCTGTGTCAGCCTGTTGATTGGTGGTGAAAATTATTCAACTGTTTCAAGTACCTTTGAGTAAGGGATATTGATCATATTAAATAATGTAATTATAGGTGCCTTATAAGATAGCTGAGAGAAGAGCAGGTGATGTAGCTTCTTGTTATGGTCAACCAGATTTAGCAGCCAAGGAATTAGGATGGAAGGCCACTAGAGGATTGGATGAGATGTGTAAGTACTGTATTACACTGAAAAATCTCTCCATCCTGTTTTTGCAACCAATAGCTAAAAATAGAGGAAGATCATTTGGTGATCACAAATACCAACACATTGGGAATTTTGAGACCCAAAAAGTTCCTATTAGGCCATGTCTGTTTTTTTATTTGTTTTGCGTCAGGTCAAATTTTCAAAACCTACCTGCCCGTCCGCACGAAAAACACACAAACACATAATGAGAACAGCTTTGATTGCTTACATATTGAATTTATGCGGCTTTTATTGCCTACATATATCTGAGGCCGTTATGTTTACATACAGATTATCAACAATAGTGCTATATTTTTGGGGCTTTAAGGATAATTTTTCTTAATACTAAAATGCATTTCTGTATAAAAAGGCTTAAAACCTACACGCACTCGGACGCAAAACCAAGAAAAACACAACTTTGGCCTTACTAGTAGAAATGTTTCATCATAAATCTTAGACTTATGTAATATTGGTTGTCTTGAAATATCTTAACGTATGCAACACTATTTTTGTTTATCTTGGTTTATAGTACAACCCTTGAATACTTGTTTGCTCAGTCGAGGCCAGACATTTCATGGATTCAATGTCTGCTGTATACGAACCAAACATGAACGTCAGGAATATTAGATGTTTAGTATCTTCTTCGTCTTTGTACATTTCATTTTGAATGTAGTTGATGTGTCGCATGGTGATAGTCCATTGTATTTCGAAAATACTTAAATGTTCCAAAGAGCTATTCGATCTTTAAAGTCTGATAAAAAACCACCAAAATGTCTCTTTGACTATATAGTGTCCATAGGTATCGGTTTATACATATTTTAGGCAAGAATGAGGAGAAGAAAATAAAATTAATCTCAGGGATACAACGAGAAAGTAATGTTCATTATGAAAAAAACCTTATGATAATCCATTCAAATATGAAAATTAATAATACAGCACTATTTAGGTAATGATAAAGGAAGTATTGTGCGTTGACAATTTATACACTTATGAGTCAAAAATGCAACTTTGGAGACAAATGACATGTACGAGCCAGAATTCCAAAAATCTTTTTGCAAATCTCATTTTTTACTTTAAGCTATAAAAAGTGTCAGACTGAAGATTTTTTTTAGAATGGCTAGTTTTATTAGATCGGAAACACACTTTTTGTGCACAAATGCTTATTCTGTATTCCGGACAGAATCCTTTTAAATGTTTTATTTCATCTAATTTTATCAATTAACAATCCTTTGATATCACCATGCAAGCAATAACTACCATTTCCTTATGAAAACGTTGCTTGATAAAGTCTTGTCATACCTATTTCTATTGTTAGTTCGAAAAAATATGTATTTTATATTAGTGACTAAGAGTATATATCAAGTAAAATATGTTCAGATTGGATGCGACCAAATTCCTTCAATGGCGGTAATTGAAATCACTTTCCGAATTCAATTATCTCTCGTACTGATATACTTGATTTCAACATAATTTTTCATGTAAATATTACATTTCTTGTTGTCAATCTAGTCTTGATTTTTAATATGACTAAACCGAGGCATTTCAGATCAATACAGAACAGACTAAAGTCATGTCTCATGAAATCTTGCGGTCGACACCAAAATCCTGTCGGCCGGTATGTTATACAGGTTTCAGAGGGAAAGACTAACCATTACCTGTGAAGATGCGGAGCAAACCAAAAACAGGCTGTTCGCTTTCTCCGCCTGGGTGTTGTGGACCGAAGAGACCCTCACCTTCTGAATAATACCAGATTGGAAAATGGACAATGCGGCGTATGTATTTAAAGGGACAGGAACTGCTTAACCTTTCGGACCACCTACGTTCACCACCGGTTATTTTAGAGGTGGGGTCCGCAAAAATAGTTCATACTTGTATGTTTGTTTTGAGTTTTAAATGTTTATATGTTAAGTTCCGTCTTGTTCGTGTTCTCGAGATTGCCGTGTTTATCGACTTTCCCCTTTTGTCTAGCTCTGGTTTCATTTGCTTTTTCTTAAACTGTCCAAAGTAAAAAACGACGAACGTCCCATTCATTGTTATGTTTGCATGAAGTGGTTTCACAAGAACAAATTGTCTTTTTATTTTATAAAAGTGTTTCGATATGTCTTGAAAAAGTAAAATTAAGAAACAAAACTGCACCAGATTGTCGACGTGGTTCAAATGTTTCTTTAGAAATTAGGTCAAAATATAAACTCAACCTCAGCAGAGTTTGGTGGGAGAATTAAATTTTTAAAAAGTTCGTGTTCGCCGCCACACTTTATAGTTTGAAGACGCAAACATGTATGTAAACCTGTATTTATTCCATGTTGTTAATAATTGGTCTTCAACTCTTTTTGTTAAAAGTCACCTATAGCCAATATTTTGTTCTTTATTTCTCTTATTGTAAATATTTGTATCCAGTGAAAACATCATATGCCAATTAACTGCACATTGTAAATTCAAAGATACCAAAGGAACAGAACAAATGAGAGGAAGAGGCTTGGTAGAGCATCTAGATGAACCCGCTATATATCTTTCCTTTTAAGGACACCTTTGTACATTTGGTATCCAGATTAAAGAAGCAAGATCCACTATCAAACGAAGACAGAACAGACCTTAGTTTAACAAGGATCTTTTCTTTAGAAACTGCAGAAGTGTATATATTGGGTTATCAGATGTGTCGTTGATGCCAAGCTCTTTTTTCACGTAATCAAGGCAGTGTTATTTACAAACAAATGCAATGTATTTGAGGCTTTATCGGCTGGGATAACAACAAATTTTTCATAGATGGCCGACAATCTATCAAGATAGCAGGGTCCATGAAAAAAGAAGGCGTTAAAGTGCTTATCAACCGAATCTGATTTAATGAACTGAGAGTAGGAAAGGAAAGAAACATAAGTACTCCTGAGACGAACTGGCTTACGCATTAGACGATACCAGTGTCCAGGATAAATTATTTTAGACAGTTTTGCTTTCCTTACATTAATAGAAGGGCACGAATAATTTGATTAGAGATGGTTAGGATTTTTATAAAAAAAATATGTCTGCCCTTATATTGGCTCAAAATATATGTTCTATCTGAGTTCATTAATTGCAGAAATTGGATACCGTTTCAGTTTTTCTAGCCTGTAGAATATATACATTTCTAGGCATTAGTAGTCATGCAAAAACATTTTTTCCAAAAATAATACTAATATTACCGTTGATTTGTTTCTAAATTATCCAAATTTTCAGATAACGGAACTTTATATTATAACTGATGCCGATGTGTAAAAAGGAACATTAGTAGTCATGCACAAAACCATTTTTCAAAAATAATACCAATATTACCGTTGATTTGTTTTATTAAGTATCAAGATTTTCAGATAATTGAACTCTATGTTATTACTAATGCGGATTTGTTAAAATGGTCTTTAATATTTCATTCACTTATTTCTAACATATTACAGTATGTTCAATTGATCATTTATGCATCGTATAGATAAACCTGACGATTATAAAAGGCATTTTCTTAATATATAATACATCAAGCAAGGTACTGATTTGATGAATTTATTGAGTATTTTTAATGACACAGCCGTTCAAAATCGTATACTCTTATATTTTGATTACATGAAACCACCCATTATATCGTATAGTTAAAAAGATCAAGTAGAAATATATTTTTTAATTATACATCAGATAAATCAGATGTCAGATAATACCCCTACTTAATCATGTTAATGAGATGTGTTCATATCAAAATGTAGTTATGAACCCTATGGTCATATTATTACTGTAGATCTTAACATCGTGGAAGACCGAGAGGTTATAGAGTTTTACCAAACATGGCTTGAATATCGCTCTCTTTCAGAAATTGACTGGAATGAGTGTCGCAGAGTCATTTATGACGTTCTTTCGTCTTATTGCAAACAATGGTGTAAGAGAGAAAATGTCGATCAAAAATCTTTTGATGTTTTGCTCAATAAATGCAAATACATTGTAAATATCCGGATTTCGCGCCTCATACACAATTCGGAAAATACGAATAAAATCTCCTAACCTTATTCAAGCTCAACTTCAAAAAGTCGATTTTTATTGTGCAGGGTAATAAAGCCGCCAACAATGCGGTAGTGGTGTGTCGTAATTATTACATGAAGGTCCCTGCTAAACAATTGAAGTCTCTACCGTGTATTGTTGCCTGAACTACATAAAAAACCTTTCGATTTCAGTTTTATCTCAGCGCCCAGAAAGTGTTCTACTACAAAACCTTGTCCTTTTGACTAGTGCTCTATCTAAACATAAATTACTGTAATAAAGCTTACGAACATAATGGTATATTGGGTAGTATGCTCTTATTTAAATTTGGGTACTGGAATGTATGTTGGAAAGATACAGTACACATCTTTTCAACATGGCTAATACTTATATTTTAGTCTGTTTCGAAATATTTGTTCATATCACCCTTCCCACAAAATTTCTGTAATATGGTAGGAATGCCGGAAGGCAATTTCCTGTTTCTGATATTTGACCCCGAGCGTACCTGATGAAGGTTAATCCAGAAAAGCGCTTCGTGCACAGGGAAATATAGACATTTACAATCGATATTTTTTTATTTTGTTGATAAGAGAGAGAAATGCAAAGCACTATTTTTAAGAACTTGTTTTGTGCCCGCAGAAATCTAGTGAAATAATGTAACAGCTTAACGAGAAATTATGCAGTTCACAACCCAAAAAAGATATGGATGTGTCTTTCTGACATATATTCCATATTCTTTCTTTTAAATAAATATTTTTGGAGTTTTAAAAAATTCACTGGACGTTTTGGATAAAATGCAGGCTTTTGAAAAACCTTTTGAAATTTTTGATAGTTGTTATTTGTCTTTATACTACACTTCTAAATTATATAATATTTAACAGAAATTCTCATATATAATTGAATGTTTTTTCGATAAAATAAATCATTAAGTACATTAATTTTATTGTAGTAGAGAAAGGTCATTTTTCTCAAACGAAAGACACCAATATAACAGCTATACTTACTGGACTTTTGAGAAAATAATTAATTCTGTTAATTTTTTTCTCGATAACATTTTTATTTGTTTCTTCAAAAACTTTATAGACAGGTGGTAGGAATTCCAATAGGCTTAAATTGTGCTTCTTAAATAACAGGTTTGTCTCTTTACTGTTATTTATCTCAGTTTATGGCGAAACTTCACAAGGATCCTTCTAAATTTGATTTGATAGACAAATTTAACAATAGCTACCTCTATCGATACCTCGATGATATCGTTTTGGTTAATCATTCAGATTTCTGCAATTGCATTACAAAGATTTATCCATATATTCAACGGAAGCGTGGAAAATAAAGCTCTGAAATTTAAACAAATCTACATGGTCTTAAAATTCATCTTAATAAACTTATCAGTGAAGGATATCGTTACAGAATTATAATTAAAACTCTAAATATGGGTTTTATTAGACATGTTAGAGTAAATGCTGACTTTAATGATAATATCTTACATCGGTACTAAACAGTTTACATTTGTAGCAACATTTTCTACTTTCTGTCGACATATATTTTGTATTTGCATTTCCAGAGACCCATGTTTTCTTTGACTTCTAATGAAATAAAAAGACTAAATCCAATTGTACGTGTTTACATTGACACCATAGTAAAGGAAAATTTGGTTTCCTGATATGTTGTATTGGTGGTTTGAATAAGAACACAGCAACTGCGAGTACTCTTTCGAGGTCAATACTTTTATTGTATCATGTGTTAGTTTTGATTGTATTTGTTGTTGGTTTTCAGTATCGATCCCAAGTGTATTTTTACCGATTTTGAACGTACGTTTTCACTGCTGTTTGTTCACACCTCTCTCCCATATTTGGGGGTGTTTAGGGCTCACAAGCTTGTTTAAAGTCGCCACATACTTGGTGAGCTGTCCCACACCAGGAACCTGTAGTCTAGTGGTTTCGTTGTTTGATAAGTATTCAATTGTTATTTGTTCACCATTTTTTCAATATATAAAATCGATTGTCATGTCTAATAAAAAGTTTCTAGTTTTTTATTTTAGGGTCCTTTACAGCTTCCGTAATTGCATGCACTACGGTTCATTATTGAAGACCGTAATGGGACCTGCAGAAGTGTAAATGTGACTGACATTTGGTGGATGGCTTTCCTATGGACAATCATGCCACATCTCCTATTTATATAAATTTAATTAATAACTTGCAACTGGTAATTTGCAAAATTGTTTATATATTCCTTCTCAATGAGACAAACTGTGAATTGTATTTTAATTCAGCGCAAATAAGACAAACTGTTATTGTTGTTGATGAACAATAAACATGTATTTTTGAAAGGACGAATAAAATTTAATGACATGATAGGATGATAACCTAATAGTTTAGAAGTTCTAAAAAGAATGAAAACCTTATAGTTTAGAAGTTCTAAAAATGTGACCCCCGAGGGCGGCCGGGGTATAAAATAGGCCGTTCGGTTTCTCCGCCTGCAGGTAGAACCCCTGCTTAAGGGGTGTCGTTCGTTCGAACGGGATGTATAAATACTCGAACT
>JARWCS010165622.1:0-22796 GCA_034783895.1 Geukensia demissa | reverse complement strand
CTGAAATTCCGTGTTGGTGTTAGTGAATTCTAAAACTATTTCACTTGTGGTTCTGTGTTTAACAAATTTGAAAATGACCTCGAAAGAGAGGGGCGTTAAGGCCCGTTTTTGACCCACAGAAAGTAGTCAATTGTGTTCTATGAAAAATTTCTCATTTTGTACTTTTGGGGCCTTTTAAAGCTTCTGTTATGGATTTTGACTCTTGTTCATGATTGAATGCCAAAATGGGACCTGTAATAGTTTAAATTCGACTGTCATTTGGTGGATGTCTGTCTCTTGGCATGGACAGCCTTCCACCAAACGTACAAATAAGAAAAATAAGTCATTTTATCCAAATAAGCATTTTTGATGACAATTTGCACAACGAAATTCTGCAAGTTTTGTGCAAAAAGAAATGTTTTCTGTAAAATGGTTGTTTCTACGAGTATTTCCTGAATTTCAATTAGTAACTTGTAGATTCAATAATTTAGTTTTTTGGCAAATTTTTATGCCATAGGAACGACTTTAATACCCGTACTTCTTTGATGGCGAAGATGATCATAGCAAGATCAACCAAATCAACATCACAACAAGACTGATTGGTTCTTATTTACAAATTACAATGTAGTTCTGGAGTAGCGAATAACCAGTTCTGTGGATAAAATTAGTTAATTTGAGCAAATTACGAAACGTAATGCAAATACTGAGCCCTATATCAATACGTTACTGATTTCTGTACTGGAGTTTACATAATGATATATATAATTATACCTATACGTATCACTAACGTATTTTTGAATGCCCCTGGATTTGCATTAGGTTTAGTACTAAGTAACAAAGACAAAAAAGAATTATTAATTTGCTCTTTTTTGATTGCGCAGATGTTCACAATTTTGGGCGCAAGTGTTCCTCTTTCACTCAGGTAATTTTGCCCCTTATAATAATGGTTATATATGTAGAACTAAATTTGGCTGAGGAAGCTGTCTGGATTGATGAGAACATGCATGCGATAGCCTTCCAAATGGAATACAGCATACAAACTATGTCAACAGGTTTCAAGCGGGTTTTCAGTCCAAAAATTATCGTGGGGTTAATGGTAAACACCAAGTTTAAATTGGTTAGTGGGCTTTGTTATTTGGTAAATCCTGACTAGGTTGGATTAATTTAAGTTAAACAAAAAAGGTATTTCAGTGAAAATTCCTAAAGAGGGTTTTTGGAGTAATGTAAAATGCAGTGTTTATGATCAATAAGTCAAGAAATTGTACTTAGTACTTTATTGATATCTTTTATCTTAAAATTAAATATGTTGTACACGTACTTTATTACAATACATTTGAAATGAAGACATATTAACTATCCCATTTCAAATTATTTCATATTTATCTCCCTTGATTTACAACAATGGCTTTGATTACCACACCAATTATCGGGACAGGCTTTGAAATTATCCTAAGGCAGTATTTTGCCAATAAAGGGTACAAGCAAAGTTTAATATTGCAGCAATAAACTACTGTCTGTAAACCTTACTTCGTAGAATGGCTTTTTGGCAATTTAAAACCTTTATTTTTGAAATATTTTAATAATTTTTTGTCAAGAAATAAAGCCTTGCGATTCCTCCTTTAAAACATAAAAATTAAAGTACTGCCGTTACAAGCTACTTTTCAGGCACATGAAAACTGTTTTAGGTGGGGAATTTCCCACTGTAATATTTTGCCTTTTAAAATACTAGATTTTCAAAATGAATTGATATTAGCCATTTTCTCGCATAAATTGTTACATTAAGATGAGAAATAATTTTTTCATAATAAGTTATCTGTTACTCTATGGGCTGTCTACTGGGTCTTTTGTAAAACCCCATCAAGAGTTATCTCCCTTTTACATTGCAAATCCTATAGAGACATTTTTGCTCCATCTATATACTACTGAAATCAATATAAAAAAGAAAGTAATTTTAGTTAACACTTGACAAGCTACATCTTTTTGCAAAATTTTATTAAAATTAAAAAAATGATAACGCCTTTAACTTTTGAAAAAGGCATTCCTGAATTGAGGTTTGCAGACAGTAATGGGGAAGTGCTATTCCCATAGAAAAATAAGATGACAGTGTATAGTTTTAAATCAAGGGAGGGTACAGCTTAATGAAAACAATTCATTGCATGTTATTCAGTTGGTACTAAAAATACAAGCACTAGTTAAAAAGTAAAAACATAAATAGTTTTTATAAATAATGATCTGACTTTAAAATTAGACATTAAACATGCAAAAGTACCTTATAAAAGAAAATGGTAATAAAATATTTTTAACAAATAATAACTTTATTAATAGCAGTGCTACACTTTACTCATAAAACCTGATCATAGATAAAAGTTCAAACAAAACAAGAACAAGTTGATAAATATACAAAGTATAAAATCTAGATAAAATTAATTTCCTTCAACATTTGATCTCTAACATCAGTCAGTATATAACCCAGCAAGTTTGTTCCCCTCCAAGTTTCCTTCTGGAGAGCATCTGGATTTTCTGCAGAAAGTCCTATTCCCCACACTGTATCATTTGGGCTTGCTTCAACCAGTGTCTTTGGGTAAGTTGAAAACAGTTTTTGTTTTAAATCCTCATTCTGGGAAAACTGAAATCAAATCAGAAGAACCATAAAGATAAGCAGAATCAAGATTCTGTGAATATTTTGGGTGTTATAGCGACAATATGATTCTGTGGACAGTAGACGTCTTACAGTTTTCACATCCCTGTATAACAGAATATTTTCAAGTTAAGGTCAACATCAGAGTTAAGGAAACCAAATAGGGATTTTTTTAATGATGTTTTCTTCTAATCTTCAAGCAAATAAACTTTTTAAATAGTTATGATAGTTTTATTATTCATTTATATTGAAAGAAAATAAAATAGAAATAAATAATGGGTTAGCATAAGATCATTAAAAATTTAATGGCTGTTGTTACAAACAAAATTAAAAGGGGGACAGCAGTTATTTAAGTCAAAATCTGACAAAGGGTGAAAGTGTTCAGTATGATCAAATCTATATGTGGTCAAAATAAATCATTTTGGAATCCATTCTCCAAGACTAGAATGGACATTTTTTTCCTATTTTTGATGTAACTAAATTCAAAAATATTCTTCTATGCACTACTCAGCAGAATTGTATGAAAATTGGTATGATTGTTTTTTATGGTACAGATAACTCTTCACAAAATGACCTTTGGAACTAATTTGGAACTAATTTAAAAAAAAACTTCTCCTATGCACTACTGAGCAGAATTGTATGAAAATTGGTGTGATTGTTTTTTAGGGTACAGATAACTCTTCAAAAAATGTCCTTTGGAATTTTTGACCCATGAAAATGAGGCCCTCTGTAACTAGAAATAAAACATCTGGGTTTTGACAGCAGTTTTCTCATACATCTCCAAAACTGTTAGAATTAGCAAAATTCTAAACATGGCAAAAATGTGCAGCATAATGATATCTAACTTTGGTCAAAGTTTTGTGGAAATCCAATAATCCATGTTGGAGTTATTGTTTGCTGGGGGTTTTGTCTTGCCATTCATATGTTTTTAGCGTCAACTACTTGGCAGAATTCAATGAAAATTGGTAAGATTGCTCCTGATGGTATCATGATTATTGGAGTTATTGCCCTTGAAAGGCTATACAGGAAAATTTTGTGGTTTTTAGCTTACCTTTGAGTTTAATTTCTTTATTACATCCCATAATAACCTAATGAATTTCAGCAAAAAACAAATATTTTGCAAGTTTTGCTCACAGTATCTAGTTTTGACCAGAAGATATATTGATCGGGATTAACAGAATCGAAAATGCTGCTGGTTGTTTGGTCTTTAAGCTGTTATGAGGGAGAAGACAGGAGATAATTGTGTTCAATCTTGATGGCAGTTCTGAAAAACCCGGAAGTACTAGGAAGGGACATGGAATTTCTACTGATTTCCAGATAGTTAGTTCAGGATTTGTCCGACTTGCATTTATTTTTACATCTTTTTTCAAAATGAAATGCTTTACAAAACAAAGATTTTACTATCTTCTCCCACTTAAGACCAATTAACCAGCACCATTTTTCTTTAATTCTAGAATAGCTGCACATATTTTTTTTACACCACGACAACAAAAATTTTGAAAAGAGGGGTTTACGGGCCCCAAGCACCTGTGCTCTCAATATTATATTATATTACCTTTGCTATATTGCCCTTCTTTACCACATCTTTACATAATGGCTCCCAAACTTCTGGTTTAAAAGCAAATATTTGTCTACCATAATGTTTTTGTGTGTGTGGATTTTTTTCTTTCATTATCATGTCTGCTACTGCATCATCTCCAAATGTCTCTAAAAACACAAAACATACATTGTCTAAATAACTCAATTCCAAACTGAGAAGTTTTCAAATGTCTGATATTACTGTAGACAATTGAGATATGGGAATAAAATTACCAAACCAAGCAGAAGCTGTTGAAAGCTTGTGTTCCTCACCTGGTAAAACAAGGCCATCACACAATGCTAGTCAAAACTTTACTGATGTGCTCCCTAAGCTAAGCATGATATGACCACAACCGGTTGATATTATAAAATCAAGAAACCAACACTATGATCATTTTGGACACTGTATTATCAATATGTCAGACACTAATGTGCTGTACACAGTAATATCATGAAAACGGGATTTAGCATTTTTGCACTTTGACCCCTTAAAGGCTCTTTTATCTCAATTATTTACAAAGATTAGGACGTTGCTATTTTTCAACTTCGTATATTTCAATAATGTCTATAAGAGATGGACGTAACCATGTGGCTCGTTAAGTTGGCTTTATAGTTATGGAAAATACAGAGAAAAACCTAATGAAAATCAGACAAGTAATAGATCATATAAAACTGCCTTTTAGTGACTCCCCAAAAAACTGGTGGGCCTAGACATGCTAGATCATCGAAAATCAACACGAACCTTTATCTAGTACCAAAATAAATGTCCCAAAATATTAAAAAAAAATCGGTTAACCAAAAGAAAAGATACCTGCGGAAACCAACCTGTATACAGACGCTAATACCAATGACACCGCCAAACTATAAAACGACTGCATTTTTTTCACGGTCGTGTAAAAATCAGATTAAAATCAAGTGGGGGAGACGATGATCACGGACACAAACTGTCTGATGTACAGAAAGGATAGTGATTGATTGATTGTTGGTTGTCTAACGTCAAGTGGCAAATATTTTATGCATATTCAGTTCAACAATTACCCCAATAAAACGAAAGAGGGTGTGGGGTGGAAGTTAAAACACAACAGGCTACGGCTTTTGACTGCCACTGGAAAATGGGTGGGATGGGTAGGGTAAAAAAGTTTAGCCTTTTGTAGTTTCATCAGCCTTCTCTTTTTCGAATTCTACAAAAGGGATCTTTTACGTGCATGGAGTGTTGCATTTTCCAAGCACCCAATCCACAACGGTCTACGATCGTGACCTAGAAGCCCAACGAGAAGGCTACGTCTATCCGACACCATGTGGATTGCCCTGGGTAAGCTCTATGGATCGAGCCCAAGAGAAAACTCCGGTGTCCAGATAGGATATCGAAGGTTTTATTGCTAGTGTCCTACGGTAGTGTTTTGATGTTTTGATGGTATATATATATGCGTCGTCTGCTTTATGGTTCAAACAAAAACTTGTCTATATACAGCTATATGGTAACTTGCAGACACGTTAGAAGCCGTATGAGATAATGTTATATAGAAATGAATCGAAATATTAAAGCATCAATAATGGGCCCTTGGGAGCAAAGGTACGTTAACAATCAAACAAGAACATCGTTTGACAAAATATACATCTAATGCAATCGTGAAGAACAAACAAACAAGAGTTAAACTGCGCACCCAGCTTGTCACGTCGCAAGATTGTTGGGGGTCTACATATAGAAGAAGAAGAAGAAGAATTTTTATTGACCAATTAGGGGCACACTATAGTCTATCAGCCAACACGGGGTAGTCTGCTATCCGATGTCTACCCCTGAGTACCGCAATATTTTTCCAGATCTGTGTTGCCTATTATCTCAACTTTCATTTTCATCCTGTTATACTTGATAAAGGGTGTCCAAAAGTTGTATAACATTGGGTTTTCTGACACCACCCTATCCCAACAAAATGCTGGTGGTCATTTTAAAAACAGCATTTACTTAATTCTTTCCTACATTTCAAACTTAACAGATTTGTCAAATATATAGGAGGTATAGTTTAGTTTTTTTGAAAACGATAAACTTTAAAAGCACAAGTCCTGCTAAACACATGCTATACAACATAAATGAACACCAACATTATTTACAAAATATCACACATTTTATTTAACCCTTGACGTAATTAGTTAATAGTTATCTCTTGAATTAGTGTGTTGGTTTAAAATACACGTTTTTTTCATCGTTTCGCGCAATTTTTAGTATTTTTAATGTTATATTAAAAATTATTTTAGCTAAAAACTGTTGAAATTTTAGCGCGTAAAAATGTCGGAAATTCCAGACAGGTTGTATTTCATTCCGGATATTACAATCTTTTTTTAGTATCCAAAAATCCAACCTTTATTAATTGACAATATGTGTTTATAATAAATAAGAAAGTTAAGGATAGTTGAAATATTGAATATGACATACAAATTATATCCAAATAAAGGGTAATTAATAGATTTATAAATAAGTGTGTTTGAAAAGGGTGCACTCTATCAGTACATGCATTTGCAGAAAACTCACGAAGTTAACATTTTGGAAATACTCGTTAAAAAGTAAACATTGGCAACTTTTAAAATTCAAATACATTTCAAATTAGTTGTGATATAGTTTTTCTATCAAATATTAAATATATCATTAAAGATAAAATTATAACTTAATAAAAGTTAAATATATCTGAACGAAAACTTCCACATGACGCATTTTGAAATGCATTTAACACATTTTAAAAAATACAGCAATGTGTAATGTTAATATCTATATCACCGCAGTGTTTTAGAATTGTGTCTGTGCAAGAAAATGCAATCTTAATGTTTTAGTTATTTTTAAAAGACCCAAAAGCGGTCATATTTGCAGAACTATTTGAATTAAAAGCCTTAAGTCTGACTTATTAAATAATTTAACACATACTTTTGAGTCGATATGTAATGAATATAAAACGGGCATCAACTTTTATGTAATTAAGTTCTAGCAAATATCAAATGAAGGTGATATAATGAAGTTTTAAGGCATTTCATGCGATAAATTCTATTGCACAAAAAGTCAACATGTAAGAGCGCACCCTTTTGTGTATCATTCGAATGCACCGCTCCAATCAATACGTAGATTTATGCTTAAATTTCATATAAATTTGTCTGATATATAATGGTTTAACTTCTTATCTTTATATCTATCGTTATCTAAGTGAATATGCTTTTTATAAAGGTTCATTCAATGCTTATAAACTTTGGTATTATAATGGCCGAAATGAAATCTGGTTTGACTAAAAATTCCGAATAATTAATTTGTGAAAAATTCACCAGTTTCTTGCCAAATCTCCACTTATACTTGTACTTCGGAAATTTATAAAGGGGTTTAAAAGTTAAAAGGAAACGCTATTTTACTGTAGCAGAGATATATTTTCATTGTCATGGACCCATGTATCGAAACATAACAACTTTTGTCAAGATTTTGATCATAAAAACGGCCCTTTTTATTGTGGGTTCAAATGAAGTTAACTTAGTTCATATATCCAAAGTTGTAATCGGTTATTACCTTTTATTGCATAATCTTCAAACACAGTTTATAAATAGATTGTTATCTTTACATACAAGCGAAAAAATAATGGTTAAAAGTTGGTAAAGGTCATTGTCTTAACAAGGGTAGGTCTAAAAAGGGCCCTGTTATACCCCTTTTGGAACATTTTGACAATTATAACAGATTGAAAATAAAACATAAGTCATTGAACAAACTAATCATGTAAAAATATTACGGTACCCAGGGGTAGACGTCCAAATCGTTAGCTAGAGGCTTTTTCAGACTTGGCTGATAGGCTACTGGTAACCAAGCGGCAAGTATTGAAATAGGAGTTGTACTATGATGTCTGAGACAGCCATCCGAACACTAATAGTATATTACAAACATTTCTAAGACCTTCATAATGAACAAAGATCCATGCCGAAAGGCAAGCTGTAAAAGGTCCCAAAATTTTATGGCATTCAAATTATAAGTCATAGAAGTTTAAATGTCATTTGGTGGATGCTTTCTCTATTTATATCCGTTTACAATTTTAAATTTTAAAACAGAAAACATATAAAACAACGACATCGACTGGACTGCAGGTCCATGGCTTTGAACAGGCACATACAATATGTGGCGGGATTGAACATGTCTGTAAAAGGAATTCGAAGATACCAAAGGGGCAGACAGGAATCGTTAAGTCAGAAGACAGACAAGACCATCACAAAATGAAACAAAAAACTTTAAGACATTGTTGTTGTAAGCGTTCCACCCTCTCCGAACCTAGGGCAATGGTATGACACAACGATATAAACAAAAACCTTAAAAACAAATATATTTGATTTACAAGTCGATACACAGCACGTAGAAAATTACACATACAAGAAGAATAACCTGATATATATATATATATATATCGACCTCGAAAACTTACTCGCTTTTTCCGACAGCTAGGTCAAAATCAAAAAAAAAATGATAATATACTTGGTTCTCTTGAATTCAGACATCAAAGACAATTAAAATATTATGTTATAGCCGAAGAAAACAAAGTATTGTACAAATGCCAAAAAAGGGATTTACGGATCATCTTCTATATGCAATACATTCCAAGGCCTTTCCTCATATTTCAGAGGTTTAGAAATTAGATAACAGCGCTAATTTCTGTAAAACAATTTCATGCCAGATAAGTCCGATAACTGCGCTGGTGAATACTCTCGGAGACCTCTGGTCAACCAGCAGTGGCATCGACCTTGTGGTTTCAAAATATTTCACCCCGATCAGAAAACAAAACATGAAAAGTTCTCGTTTCTTATTACGATTTACTGATATGAAAATAATTATTTCATTAAGCCACACTAAGGCAATATAAAAATAGGAGAAACTTATGAAGCTTGAAACCTTGTATGAAATATATGTGTTTGATAAAATTATTTTACGTCATCTTTATCGGATGAAAGTTCGTTTGTCTAATTTTCTTGGCTCCCATTAATATATCCCTATTGAAACTGGTCGTAAGCGTACTGTCCGGTCGGATCGTATGAGTATATGCGGAAGGAACAATGAGCAAGACCGAATGAATTTGCAGACCGTAGTCGTATTTTATGAGTATGATCAAAATATGACAAAAAAAATGAACATTTAGTTTTTATTCATTGATTGTTGATTGATTGTTTTTTAACGTTAAGTGCTAAACATTTCATGCATATTCAGGACAAGATCAAGTTATCAAACAATAAATCATAAAAGGGGCTGGCGGGGGGTTAGGCCGGGGAATTTAATAGCCATAGGATACCAAATTTGACTGTTTGGGTAGGACTTAAGTAACTGGTCACCTACGGTCATCACGAGCTGTTGCAAAGGAATCTTTAACGTGCTGAGAGCGTGACATTTTCCCAACACGGGGCACGGCGGTATCGTTCCCATTCGAGAGAGATTGAGAATTTGTACATCCGGCCCAACCAACGGACCCCCCCCCCCCATTAGGAGGGATTATATATAAACCGCCTGGCGGCGAAACCGAGAAACCAATTTCTTAACCCCGGCTACTCTCTGGGTAGTTTAGTATTTATACATCCCACCATGAGCATTTTTTTTTTTAAAAAACATTGTACAATGAATCTCTGGCAACATTGAATCGTGGGCCAAAAAAGACTCATAAAATTAATATAATTTCAAATTTGGAATGCTGTGTCTTTTGCAAAGTCAAGTGTAGAATACCCATGTGAGAGATCAAAATTTCATAGTCCAAAGAGAAAAGACAAATTTTATAACTGAAAGATCAAACGAAAACCAAAAGAAAAAAAGGCTTGAAATCCACGAACTCCTTTTACAAACTGGAGTGGGATCAGTTGCTCCAGAAGGGTAAGCACCCCCTGTCTTGCGTGCAGCACCCTTCGTAGAATCCTTGAACTCTAATTCGGGTTAACGTCAATCAAAGAAGAGGTTAACTTATTGCTAAATTACCGGTAACAATTCCATAACTAGTTGAAATTCACTGATACCATATGGATAAACCTATTCATGATGGCGACCACAGAATTTAAGGAGGGACGATTTCAACCTGATTGGATGTATCCTTGTTGTTTTATTGTATGTGACAACAGCAATGCTCTCTTCGGCAAATCCTTATACTTGGAACAGACAAGAGAGTATTGAATTAACTGCGAAACATAAACCACGTAGGCAAGGGAAGAAGGGATAGTGCCACATAAATATGGGAAGTTGAAGTCATCACAAACAAGCTTATTGTCAGAAATCGAAGAAATAAATACAAGAAATGCACAATCGTAAATACTCGAACATTCTTGCTTCGCTTAAAATGTTTAAAAGAAAGAATACTAAAAAACAATAACGTTAATGTTAGCGAAATGAGAATGGCAGAGTAGTAATGATGAATGAATGCACTGTAAAAGCCAGACTAATTACCATTGAAGAAAAGCACTGTTTAAAGCCAGATTAGGGGAGATAATCCACCAAATATGACTTAATTTACAAACATTCTATAGAAAAAACATCTACAACTACTTAAGTCATAGGACAAAATGTCTTTAAAAATCCGCCTGAACACAATTTAATAGTCACTTTAGTGTGTTTTCGTGTCGTGATTCACCCACTGCCTGAATATGAGAGAGAGAGAAGCTACTACGAAGTACTTAAATACAAAATAAAATGGGGGTAAAGTATGAGAAAAATACAAACCTAAGTTAAAAGAAACCCCCTTTCACTATAGGCTTGCAATTTAAATAAAAGACTCTTCGAAATCCTAAAAAAATATACATGGGACCTTATCAATACCAAGCAACACCCTCCAAAAAAAATCTTACATTTTTAGCAATAGTACCCTTTTTTATAATGACGAAATCTCTCTGTTTCGTTTCAACCTATACAGTTTTTGGAATTTTTTTTTAATAGGTGTTAAACTGGTCCTTAAACATTTTGATATCCTTATTTAAAATAAGCTGAAAGTTTTTTCCTGGCACTGGAGTAGTATCCAGGGATCGACCCACAAAGCTGACCCAGCGCAATCCCTAGGTGGCGGATAGGGGGAGCTGCCAGGTTATAATACGGAAATCCTGGCCGTGGACCATAGTGGGTGACGTGTGTGGAGAATGCACACTTCATGCACGTTAAAGACCCCTTTTGTAGAACGAACAAAATTATTTTATCATCAATTAACATATTGAAAACATATATCCGGGAAATCTATAAAAAATTCTTTCATATAAATTGAAATTAACTTTCATCCTACAAGTAAAAGTAACCAGACCGTATACGTGAGCGGTCCAACCATATAGGTATCTTTAAAAAAATCCTTATATGGTAAGGACCGTACGAGTACGATCCATATAAGTATGCGTTCTGCACTACTAAATTGAACTACTTTGTATACCATCATCACTCCACTTCCATTGTCCATTTTGAGATCGTAATCCAATCCAGAAGGGTCCATTAGTAACACTACTAAATCTGTCGTTGGTTCCATACTCCTTGATATGGAGAAGATCGCCATTTGTGAAGTTAGATTTGCAGAACCTTGATGCCACATCCCAAGTTTTTGTTTCATTTACAACCATGTAATATGTCTTAGGTCTCGACAAGTAATTTGGAACTAAAACAACAATATTTTATATTTTTATGTATATATTCAAGAATCACTAAATACAAATTTGAAACTTCTGAATAGTGTTTTTTCATGCAATTAAGTCAAATCTTGATATTTTTACGTGTGCAAAGATTTACCCACAACGCTGTGGACTGACAATTCTTACACTGTATGGTTAAAAATTCCAAACAACTTGTTCCCTTATCGTTTTTCTGTACCTTGCACCTTTCTTTAATTATTTAGAATTATCTGTTTTTATAAATAATTTGTGGTATTGGTACTTAGAATATGGAAATAAATGAGAGGAATTTTCGTCATTAATAGAACACCAATATATGTCATTAAGTTCACTCCAAATTAATTTATAGTTTTTCGGATTCGCTCGCTTCTAATATTATGGGTTCAAAATTTCAAAAAAAAAACTTTACTCCTCCATTTTTTTCGCACTTTTTAGTAAGTTTCACTGTTATTCCTAGATATTAAAATAAAAATATGCTCGCTCGCTCCTTAAAATATACAAAAACCAAGGGAAAAAATTTAAACTTGTTTTCGCATCAGTTTTTGAGGTTGCGCTCCAATATTTTGCCATTTCAAGAAAACAAATTTAAACAAAACATTTCGCTCGCTCGCACCTATTTTTTAACAAAAAATCCGAAGAACTAGAAATAAATTTGGACTGGCCTAGGAAAAAAATGCAGTGGAATGAGGTCTAACATATGTATTAAAGTGAAACAAGTCTTCTTTGAATTCAATAAACAATTATATTATAAATACTGCAAATTGATGTTAAACTATATCGTGATAAATATTTATGTCAGACATCTAAAAGATTAGCTGGTGAATACCATCGGAGACCTCTATTCGACAAGCAGAGCCATCGACCAAGTGATTTTAAAAAGCATGGCTGTTATAAATTTGCTGTATTTTATCTCGTTCACACATAAAGGTAAAACATTTCGCATAATTGAGAGCGCATTGAGCAGGTGTGTAACGTTTCGATGATTTAAGAGCGCATTGATTTTGCTTTGACGTAAGTGGTAATGGGTTTGACGTCATCAATTCTCAATGCGCATTTAATTGGCATTATATGTCTGTATGGACAAAGCACTACAAACAAACAAAACAAACCTGGGGTATTTGACGCTATTTACTTTACATTATAGTGAAAATATGTACAACAATACTCAAATATAGAACACCCAAAAGAGAGTTGGCAAAAATTAGATTTCTTGACTAAATAGTCTTCAATGATGGACGCTAACTTGAATGAGGCATTTCATGCCTATGTATAACTGAACAGTTCTTGTTTGATTAGTTTATAAATATTAAATAGGAAAAAAATGTTTAGTCAAAATTTATATTTTTTGACAATATTGTCTTGAGGTAGGTAAACTATGACAGATGACAATTCATTCAAAGTATTGAGTATCAAAACATTGTGTAAAGCTCTACTGTCTTTACACTAATTGTTAAACTCCTTTTATATAAGGTTTGTTTTTAAAGTTTGGTATTTCATTCAATCAACCAAGAGGGTGATCCTTTGGATGTATGTGGGACCATCTTTTATCAAAGTAAATGTCTCATTCAACAATATGCATCCCGATTTTTAAATTCAAAGTTTTTGCAATCCATTTTCTTTATAGATATTATATGTAGTAATAAATGGGTGTGAATACGATGTAATTGAAGTGAAACCTGTAGAACTTCATATCCAATATTTCCATGACTTTACCATAATTACTCTACAATTATTGAGAAAAGACGGATTTTTGCCTGAAATAAACTTCGATCTTAATGACATTTCGTCTCGCATCTACATTTTCACATTTGATTATGAATACCCTTAGTGTTCTACTCCACTTGAAACAATGAAAGTTATCAACCATATTTTGAAAATTAAGTTATAACACTGAACTCTTCGTTTAACATTAGATACACACTTTGCCAAAATAATGAAAAAAACGGATATGTGGATAAATCAAATGAAAAACTTAATAGTGTGTTATTATCACTGAGTTCGAAACATTACCAAAGAGTCCAAAAAGCAGGTCGAAAGTGCATCATGCCGTTTCTCCTTTGTGTAAAAATTATTTTACCAAAAGAGGCAAACGGGGAAGTGGAAGGTGCCATTGTGTTAATCTGCGATAAATACCTACCTGTCAGTAAAGGTTCTTCTGTACTTATTGTAATAGTTTTATTAATAGCCTCACTGGATATGCCTCCAATGTTTGTTCCTTCAACAATAACGGTATAGTTTTTGTTAGTGTTCATCTGAAGCTGAGAAATCGATAAGTAGTTTTTATCGAAAAAGGTCATCCATGGCGTTATTAAGCTTTCATCTTGTAGTATTTTGGCACGGTAAGACATTGGTTCAAACGGATATTTACATTCATCCCATCGCATTGTTAATGATTGTGCATTTTGCTGTATATCAGCGTCGATACTACGGTCTGATATAAATTGGAGTTCCGAATGGTCACACTTTGGTGGTAGGTATGAGATAAAGAGAGGAGAAAAGGTACCGTAACCAGTGAGTTGTATTTGGTTAATGCAGCGTACAGTTCCGTGTATTGTAGTTCCATCTTTTACATCTAATGGCGGAGAAACAAAGGTAAACAAGTCTTCTGTATTGGTCCATCCGAGTACGTCACATGATCTCCCAGATATACCTTAAAATAAAGTGTTGAAAAATAAAGTTAGACAATTGATTCTGTTTACAAATATGCAGAAAAGGAGCGAGTTCTCTCCTTTAACACTTAATTCTCCGTTGAGCCTTCGCCATAAATACAATATACTGAGCATAAGTGTGCTCCCTTATTGAAAACCCATATTTATATATAACCAAACTTAGAATAGAATGTGTCCATGGGACACAGATGCCCCCGCCATAGGTGATATCCTCCACCGCAACATCCAAAAGGTGAGGTTATTTCAAGGAGCATAACTCTAGAACCCCTCATGCAAAACACGCCAAATTCAAACTTGATCTGTATTTGGTAGTCCCTAATAACATACCCAAATTTCAAATCATTCCTTTCATGTTGTCAAAAGTTATTGAACGGAAACCATTCTTGGGACGTACGGACAGACGTACGTACGTACGTACGAGGGTAACACTTAATGCCCCCGACCGCCTAGCGGCGGGGGCATAAAAAAACCTTACATTACCCTCTATAAAAACAGGATCACTAAAATTAATCCCTGTATTTTATATTGGGTATCACTGTGTTAAAATTTCAAATGGATCCAAATAACAGAGCAAAAATTATTGAACAAAAATGATGAATCTTACCAATTTGTCAGTACCCTAACTGTAAGATTTAATGTATGTTTACAAATCATTTAAAGTCCATAATATTTCAATTAAGTGAAACAAAAACAGACAAAAATAAGATTGTATTCTACAAAATACCAAATAAAACCCAAAAACATCCCAACATTATGCTTGTTAACATATAAATATCTAAATGGCTATAAATATGATAAAAAATTTGATGAGGATGAGCCTTAGAAGGGTGCACAGTAGACCAACCTAGTCCATGGATATGTAACTTGTGTGAACATAAGTTTGACAAGTGTTTTGGGAAACAGTCACCATGTGAGTGATAAGGCTCAGCTTTCAGAGTTTCTAAGTATATTTAAAGAGCAGTATAGGAAACAAAATTAAATATTATCTCTGATTTTATCTTTTTTAATTATTGTCTCAATTATACATAATAAATCAGTGATATATTGCACATAATTAACATTGAATGTATATTACCGGTATTAATTACATTAAAAAATCAATTATATTAAGATGAATTATACATAAAATCAAAATAGAAATAAAACCTGAATATTAAATTAAAAACAATTTTTCAATATCTTCAAAATTCCAAATCCCTATGAATTATTGAAGTTCCAATAAAATTGAAACTTGCACCACATTATTTATAAAAACAATAATAATACCAACAAACTTTAAAACAAAATATGACACTTGATCATCAATAAAATACTGATAAATATGAAAAAGTCATTCTTCCAGGTTTCAGAGTAGACAGTCAAACATAAAGACCAAGACATTATAACAGGAAAAGTACCATCGGAACCTTAACAATGTATGTTATTCTTTTTATCAGCAATTAGTCAAGTGACCAATTACTTTAGACTTAACTACCAGTTTACATAAAATTCATTGACATTGAGTATGGTAGATTTGATACACAGTGTAGAAAAAAAACCACTTAACAAAAGATGCTTCAGATCCTACATTTTCACACAGTTATAGTCATTTCTGTACTAAGATCTGCACAAACTTGCATTTATCTCTATAGGAAAAGAAAGAATCAAGAACAATAACTCTTGCAAAGTGTTATTTCTATGTAGAATCCAATGTAATTTACTTCTCAAATATGCAAAGCTCAAAAGGTGAATGACTACTAGAAATGTGTACTGTAACAGTTCCTGAATTAAAAATAAAATGATTTTTGTTGGTTTTTGACATTCATGAATCCCATGTTGATTTTATATGGACTACTACTTAAGAGTATCACAGCTGTAGGCTCAGGGGTGCTGGATAAATGTTTAGTAACAAGATCAAAGTTGTGGACACCACTATTATGTTGAGGTCCTACCCACCACCCCATGCCAAACAAACTGTAATTTTCCCTTTTGTCTATACCTGGTTATCTACTATTACAGTTCTTTGAGGTCAGAACGTTTGGGACTTTAAAACTAGGTTGTCATGTTTTCTGAATAGTTTCACATTTTGTATTTGGGGGCCTTGTACAGCTTCCCTTATGGTATGGACTCTGGTTCATTATTGAAGGCTGTAATGGGATGTGTATTAGTTTAAAATCGACTGTCATTTTGTGGATGGCTGTCTGATGGACAATCACGCCACATCTGCAATTTTTCTATTTATCGCAAAATAAGAGGCACTGTTTTACTTTGAATTATACTCTGAATGTGAAAGTCCAATATAACAAAAAAAGATAACTCTATTGTGTAGTTTAAGTGAAAGAAAATAAAAGTATGTAATTTAAGTTAAAATCATGAATAAATATGTGTGTGTTTTCAAGATAAAATCAGGATGAAAACTTTTGAAATCCTTTGTCTTGCCTATTTCGAAGAACTACCATCAGTTTAACAACTTCCAAACAAAAACTTGGTCTTTTAACTATACTCACACTATCATATTGACTTCCAACAAATATTTGACATATTCAGTTCTAAGTGTACTATTGTAGGGAAATGTACATAAAAATCAGATTAAAAATCGTGTCTTCATAAACAGATTATGATATTAAAACATTATTAGACTGAAATGACTGATCTACTATTTAGACTTTGAGGACTTTATATTTAGACTTTAAGAACTGATCTAATATTCAAGGTTCAAATAAATGCAAAAAATTGCTTCAAAGTACCCAGGGACCAAAATTTGAAGCCATCCAAGTTCGAGAACGGAAGTTAAGAGCAATTTCAGCTCCAGGTATACAAGTTTAACAAAGATTTTACATTTTCAACTTTAGATCCAGTGCAATTTCTAATCATTACCTTATTATATATTGTGCGAATAGTTTGCAAACCTAAATGTACTCAAAAAATTCTCAAACAATTAAAAAGACTCAATACATATTTTACCAAAAATTCAGGCATTTTTGTTCAAAGGTAATTTTAGCTGCTTCAAAAATAGCCAGAAATAAGCACACCAAAATATTTATCAGACTAATGCAAAAATTGATTGAACACTGTCATAAAGGCATCACTACCTGTATTCAGGTCTAAAAATAAATTCACCAGATAATCCAATATGCATCATCTGGGTAAAATAAACCTTTATGAAACTAGGTTATTAAATTGACATAGCAATTCTGTAAAAAATTGTAATATAAACAAACAGTCATGATTTCACCTATTTAAGAATGTTCAAATGGTGAAACCAGGTTTGCTAAAATTCAACTAACAAAAAAAAAAACCAAAAGACTTTTCTGGAAACAATAGTCAACACTACCTGATTTAATTTAGTTTCCTGGCATTATTTGATTTGAGTTAAGCAAACCAGAGGCTCCCAGGAGCCTGTCATAGCTCACCTGTCATACACTTGACAAAATAAAGTTTACATTAAACCCATTTGAATTAACTATGGTTCGAATAACACAAGCAAGTTCAGCTGAGGCAGCCAACCTTGTTGCCTCATGTCAGATACTATTCTGAAAGGAACCCATCTAAAGACCATTTCACCAAAGATTGGTTCCAATGGAGTTAAGTTTCTGCTGAGAAAATATTTTTTATGAATTTCCCATAGGGTCCTACATTACATAATGTTGGGCCAAGGCAGCTGTCTTGGTTGGCGAATGTGGTCAACGGACAAAATTCTGAATGAAGTTCCCCTGGGGACCATTTCAACAAAGTAAAGTGCCAATGGAGGAAGTTGACCAAGACAAGAAGATTATTTTTATAAATTTCTCATATGGGCCTATTTAAAACTAAGTCTGGCTGGGGGGGTGAGGTCATCAGACAAAATTCTGAAAGAGACCCAACTAGGAATCATTCCACCAAAGTTTGGTTCCAATTTTTTTATGAATTCCCCAAAGGGTCCTATGTTAAACTATGTTTGGCTGGGGAAGCCATCTTAATTGGCGGATGGGGTCATCCGACATAGTTATGAAGGGAACCAACCTTAGGACCATTCCAGCTAAATAAGGTTCTAATTGTGCAAGCAGTTCAAGATAAAAAAAATTTGCAAATTTCCAATAGGGTTATATATAACAGTTTGGCTGTGGTGGCCATCTTGGTTGGAGGTTGGAAATGCCAGACACAATTTAGGAAGGAGACAACCTAAGGATCATTTCAGCAAAGTTTGGTAAAGATTAGCACAGTAGTTTCAGAGGATTCTTCCCCCTTTTTTTTCTATTTTAGTCTGGTGGCCATTTTGTTTGGAGGTCAGGATCATTGGACACAATTTAAGTAAAGGACCACCCAAGGACCATTCCAGCCAAGTTTGGCTAAGATCGGCTAAATACTTTCAGAGGAGAAAATTTTTCAAATTTCATCCCACTTTTTATCTATTTTTATCCAGGCGGCCATTTTGTCTTAAGGTCAGGGTCGTCGGACACAATTTTAAAAAAGGACCACCCAAAGACCATCCCATCAAAGTTTGGTCAAAATTGGCTGAGTGGTTTCAGAGGAGGAGATTTTTTTGTAATTGTGGATGGACGACGGACCGACAGACGGAGGGACAACGGACACCAAGTGATGAGAAAAGCTCACATGGCCTTTTTATCATAGGAAAAATGTATTCGAGTCAAAGAAATATCCCATTAAACTTTGCATAAACCGGGGAAATAACTCCATTAAAAACTGCTGAAATATAATTGAAATTTAAAGCAAAATCTTAATTACAGTTTCATTTTTGTTAGGATAATGTAAACAATCATTTAAGTTTCAATATCTATTTTCTATATAAAACTTCATTTAGTAATTACTAAAGATACCATTTATCCAATTTCCCCCATACCACTTTAAATAAATTTAATTTTAATGAAAATAATTAAGATAACTTAAACTTTTTTGGGTTAAAATATTATACCTACATAGAATAGCAACAGCAACTTCTTTATTATATATTGCTAAATTATCAAATCAATAACATACCAATAAATTATATTTTAAAAATCTACATATCACTTTAATCAGAGTGTGCCATAGAGTCAAATCAAAACTATTAACTACCTTGAAGTATTTTATACACAGGTATATAAAATTGACCCCCCCCAAAAAAATGACAAAAACTACATGCTTTTGTGAGTAATCTTATATTTGACATTCCAACACTTAAAGACACGTCATTGTGTAAACTTTAATGTTAGACAAGTTTTAACTAAAATTTCCTTCTCTTCGAGAGATTTCCTGAACATGAAAATAAAACTGATTGAAAGGTATAAATTTCTACATTGCCTGGCTACATCTTACGTCATTAGTTGTTAGAAAACTTTTTTTGATATCAAAATGGACATTAGAAATTTGGTAAATGTTATAAAAAAAAACAAAGATATATTATTATTGTATACAAATACATTACAAGTAAATTGTTATACAACAAAGTGATTCAAATATTTTGCCACTGCTGTAAAATACCACAGAACATACAAAATTCTCATTAATATTATTTTTTAATTATGACATGAAATTTCTAGAAAAGGACAAACTATTAATTAATTGGTAGCAATGCAGTCAGGCTGTAAAAGTTACTTCCCTGTAATACTTCCATGATTACACTAAACTGTAAAAATACATGTAATGAAATATTAATTTTACAATAATTAAAAATGAATTTGAGGACTTTTCATGGATTTAACATTTTATAACCTGGCATGATCAGAATTGATTGTTTTATCATCATCAAATAAATTGTCAATTTTTACACAAACAAAAAACTTAGGATGGCATAAATAAAAAATACTATTTCAGGTTAAAAGTTTTACTTTCCATTTTCAATGAATTTTTCATATTCTGTATTCCCTTCAGAGATATGAGGCTCACTTAAGTAAACTTGCAATGAGTCCGACCTTTGGGTTTATATATTTGACACATGACATATCATTTCAATACATCAGAAAGTACTGTTAGAATTATTAAATAATTAGTTTTAATTTTATTTACATTCATTAAAAAAACAAAAAATAAATATTATAAAAATTAATACATAAATATATTCATCAACATATTGAGATTCATAGTAAACTGTTCAACAGTGTCGATTTGAAGCATAGCAACATTAAAAATTAAGGATATATTGTTTTTTCTGTTAGAAATGCTATATACAGCATGGAATACAGTATCAGTACACAGAATAAAGAATATTGCGAACTTTTATATGCTTAATGTAAGGAGTAACCTCTCATCAGTAGCATTAGAACCAAAACATAAGAAGACCGAGATCCAAACATAGTAAAAGAACTCAAATCCAAACAATTCGAAATAGGAAGCCAAATTCAACAGAAGGGACAATATGTTTATAAGCCTTTTCCTTTGTTCAGTAATTTCAAATTAAAACAAATATAACAAATTTTTGTAAAATATATAGTTATTATTTGAAATGTACTTCAGTGGGAGAATATTTAGCACACCAGGGTAGATTCACATGAAATAATCATGTACTGTGTTAGTATAATAAAAATTCAGATCATGACAAAAAATAAACCATCATTACATTAACTTGCGACTTCAGAAATTTATTTCACACGAATGAATCTCCCATAGTTGACTAACTCAAAATGAAGTACCAAAATTTTCTGTTTTTGTTAAGGTTTGTTTAATCTGAACATATAGACAACACAATATATGAGACATCTTAATGTTTAAAACTTTCAACAGAGAGAGAGATTCAACATCTATCATGAGTAGAGACTGTTCATATGTGGAGTTATCAGTTGCAGTGCCATCTGGAGGCAAGCATAGCATTAATACAAAACATATACATAAATACATGTAACAAAGTTCAAACATTACCCTTATAAATTATATAGTTCAAACATTACCCTTATAAATTATATCATGAAGTGAAATGATATTTATACATGTCCTACTGTCAGCACAGCTCACTTTAGAAATCGCCTTTTTACAATTTTGAAGATTTTTAAATGGGATGTAGGTGGCATACCTTTGACTGAAAATGTATCTAGATATGTCGTAATTTTTAGTGCAAAATATTTTTTTCTTCCTTTAAAGATTTTTTTAATATCAGTGAAAAAGTGATTTGAATGGGAAGTTTTCCGTAGTCAATTTTTGATGCATTAAAAATCAAATTTTTTAGATAATGATTGTATTACTTTAAATATGGTGTTTAACGGTGAATTATATTGATCTAATCATAAAACAACAAAAAATTTGAACTTGTGATATAAAAGGGGCAAATTATGGCTAATTTAAGAAAATCCGCCAAAGTGACTTATCTCCCTTCTCCATGCAAAAATCCCATAGACAATGCATCTAACCCAAATTTGAAGAAACCATTGAATAAATTTGCACAACTATTTATGATTTATTTACGACTAAGTAAGACTGTTATTTTTATTAGGAATGGGTCAATCCTAAACAGTTTGAAATATGAACAAATTGAAAGAAGCCGATTTCTGAAGTGAACTGCGCTGACAGTAGTGTGCAGATATAATCTTTTAAAATGTTTTGAAAAACCACAACTGTACAAATATTGTAATTATACATCAACTTCTGAAGCAGAGAGAGAGTTTATAGTTTTACATGTATCTGTCTTGTTGCTAGTCATCAAGTCAGTCCATCCCTAACACATACATAATTTTTATAAGAAATGTTTGTTTTTCTGTGGTGTTATAAATCACAGCTTGCCGATATTTGAGGTCTAGCTTTGTAGTTGTTGTATCTAGGATGCATATTCATTAGACTTCCACTTATGCTTGCCAATGACTAGAAATTTGCATAAATATGGGTACCGGTATCACTAGTGAGCATTGGCTCAGCAATATTTTGTTTCTCAAAGTCTGAATGCTTCTGTTTTTATTTTAGAACACAAATGCAGAAAGAAGTACAAGAGTCAAGAAATTTAGCTAGAGATAGACAAAGAAGGATAGCAGAACTAAATGCAGTATGTAAAGCAAATGTATTTCAAATCGTAAAACATTCAATAATTCTAGAACACCTAATATATTTAAAAGAAAGAATATGGAATATATACCACAAAGACACCATCCACATCTTTCATGCTTTTCTAACAAATGTTCAAAAGCCAAATTTAACTGGATTTACCTTCATCAGACACGCTAATGTAAGATTCATGAACTGTGTCTCTCACTTTTTACTAATTTTGGAAAAATCCCTTGAACGAATCTGTACAAGTTATATAAAATGCAATATAAAAAAAGATTCCAGTAACTTTTATATATTTCAGATTTTTTAAAAATGCTCTTAGTTTTTCTCCATTCACGTGGAAAATTGGAAAAGGAGTAGGTACGTTAAGCCCCATATTTTAG